>JBAMJV010009474.1:0-88269 GCA_037951105.1 Echinarachnius parma
GCTTCCACCCCCAGAACTCAGCTGTTCTTTCAGCCATGGCATGCCCATTCAGTTCATCTCCTTCATCATCACCATTCACAGCCTTCCATCTTCATCTCTAACCTTGCATCCACACCGAATCTTGGAAACGATTCATTCTCTGAAACTTGGATTCAAACCCAGAATTATTCGATTGTTTTATAGGATTCTACTATTGACCTGATCAATCTTACGCCCCAAAACTCATCTGCCCGATCAGCCATGGCATGCCCATTCACAGCCTTCCATCTTCATCTCTAACCTTGCATTCACACAAGAACCAATTCATTCTCTAAAACTCTGATTCCAACTTGCATTATTTGTATGTAAATCAAGATTGTGTAAACACATTCAGGACTGGAACCAAAAGTACTCGGGATGTGGCCTAAGGAGAATGCATGTTATAAAAAAAAAAATTAAAAATGATCTTGAATGGGTTACAAACTAACTATGATTCAAAATGTGCAGTAATGTAGATCGTATTTTGCAAGATAAAGATCAGCATATATTATTCTATCCAAGTATAACAGTCTAACTATATGCTGTAATGATGTTTTGACTGCATGGTTAGTGTTCAGTGATAACAAGGATTACTATTACTTCAACATTTACACTAATGTTACAGTATGATGATGCAAGTTAAATATTAGTAGCATAGATATCTTACCTATAAAGACTTTTATCAAACACATGCTGTAATGCTGTATGAAGGCATGGTAATAAGTTCAGTGGTCATTGCACTGTATAGATAAAGCAGGGCTCGACACTACTCACACTAGCACTTGCCCGCTTGCCCGGGGCAAGTAAAAATTGATATCGGGCACGTAAACTTTCTTAAACTGTCTAGTTTGCTTGCCCGATCGGGCAACTAAATGATTGTCCAACTAGGAGAGAACAATGTCGATCATTTCATGTGTAAATCTCATCTAGAAGTAAGAGGGCAAGTACATTTTATATTGGGGCAAGAAAAATATAAAAGTTCATGATTTTACTTGCCCGAACGGGCCAGTAGAGAAAAAAGTTAGTGTGGAGGCTTGGATAAAGGTCTAGATGACTAGATCGGTGCTCATCTTCATCTTGGGGGGTCAGTTACATGGGTGTTGTGTGCACACACGCTCCTTCTCTTTCATCACCCCCCCCCCCCCCCCCCAATCTTCATCTGCTAATGAATTGGCACTCCCATGTAGTCCCATCCAAGATCTCTAGTGTAAATACCCTTCCAGCGAAACCCCTTGGGAATACAGATATGCTATCCACTTGCACCTAATGATCATCATCTGCATGTGCCTATTAACTCACTGAATACTACTACAGTCAAACCTGTCTATAGTGACCACTGACCACCAAAGGGAAGTAAGAAAAGTGGCCACTGTAGACAGGTGACCTCTATTTATGAGAGACAGGTTCATTCACTTGTTTTTCTTTGCCGGGGATCATGTTTAGTGGCCACTGTAGGCAGGTTGGCTGCTATAGACAGGTGGCCACTAAGACAGGTTTTACTGTATTTGATTCTCCAAGGTATAAACCAAATTCTCCATAGACCACACAATGGGTTAATCTTTTTGTAACCCTCAACAATCTTTTTTTAACATTTCACTGCACTTGTACTTGTTGTAGTATCAGTTTACACAGTTGGAGAAACCCATGGCTATATTAATCCCTCTGTTTAATACAAATTTTGTAATATATTTTCTGGCTGGCAAGATTTATTAATTAACACGGGACATTTACTGGTGATGCTGTAATTTTTTTGTTCAATACCTTTTTTGTTTGTGTGCATCCCTACACATGAAGTTTTCATTGTGTATCATTTAAAAAAAAAAAAAAAATTATTTGAAATTTACAAGAAAATATTATAACTTTGATTTTGTAACCCCAAAATAAAACCATCTCATCGATTATTAAAAGGCACAATAAAAAATACAGTACAACCCACACACAAAGACATGGTATTTTGATTCTTTATTTTTGCACTCACATCACGTGAGGTGAGGTGAGGTATAATGTAGTGCGTTTTTGACGATTTACAATTTTAGCATCTCCCTGGAGATTTCTGTAGGATCCCTAGTGATGCTATAAATAGGCTCCTACGAGATAACTCGTGATGGGAAAAGCCGACTGCTGTGTGACTAGCAATGGAGGCCAGGAGGGTGTTTCACAAAGATCTTAAGTTGAACCCAACTCTAAAGTTGGACTTAAAAAGTATGGAAAGCCGTTAGTTTCGCTGACAACAAATTGTAACAGTACTTTTAAAAGGCAAAAAAAATGTTGTTTCAAATCATTAATATTTTTCTATTATCAAGAAGATTTTCAAGTTCTTCATGTAAAATTTATGAAAAGTCTAAAATACTTGCACTTTTGTTTTCTAATATATTTTATTCCAAGGCTACAAGTGGTTTACCATACTTTTTAAAGTCCAACTTTGAGTTAAGTTCAACTTAGGATCTTTGTGAAACACCCCCCTGATAAGTTATATATTGACGGTTTTGGAGGAAAAAAGGGGGAAGATGATTCAATTTTGCCTGACATTTCAGGAGACGGCGTGAACAGAGGTGACTCTGTGTATCAAGACATAACATCTCACGTGTTAGAACGTGATATTTAAATGTTTGAGCGGTGCAGGTTGGTGTGTTCATGTCATGAGTGTTTTTTGGTGTGTATGCGTGTTATTTTTGGGGGTTAAAAGAGTGATTTAGTATTTATGAGCCTTTGTTTTAGAAAAAAAACTATCTCTATGTATATAGATTTTCTGTTTGAGTGTGTCTTTTATCAATTTGATTAATTTGTTTTGGTACAAATTTACAAAAGTTATATTTCTGACTCAGTTACATATATAATAAAAGATGACATCATCATAACTGTGTCCAAGCTGTGTATTTTGACACCCTTGCATGCACACTAGACCAAGAGAAATGGGTGAACCAAAGAAGTCGAGTTCATACCAGCTTGTATGTGCATCCCCTACAAGATTAATGTATATTAATCCTTAACCCATCAAGGACGAGAGCTATTTTAAGGCAAAATTGATCATTATTTTCCTCAACAAATTGGCAACTCCTAATTTTGTTCTACCTTTTAATGACATACAGGTGGAAAATATTTGGTTATTAAAATTAAAGACAAATATAAAGTAACTTTGCTGCAAAGTTGCAAATTTGAATGCCCAAATCTGCTTTGAAAATATGACAATGTGTTGCCAATTTTAGGATTTTCCTTAAGAGACAAGACGTGATATAGGCATAAATGTTTCCATAGGAAATGGGTCAAGACTATTTTGCTAAATGCGTAGAAATTTGGTGGTATTATTTCTGATATACAATGTACGTCAGCACACATTATCAATTTAATCCACTTGAAAAATGATGTGCGAGTCAATACAAAATTAATTTTAATAAAGATGCATTCTTTATAGATCCTAGCCCAAGTATTTTATAGGACCAGTCCTAAACGGGATATAATAGCCCATTCAAGACTATTCTATATTGGTACAACATGCATCACCCATATAGTCCTCAACTCAAGTTGGACCATGCAGGACCAGATGCAAATGGGTTAAATCCCGGGTTGGAGGCACGGTGTATGGACGCATGGTATGTCAACATACACATGTATGCGCTCATCACTCGTTCGTTGATATATCACCCTGGATTCTTCAAATATGTCTACTCTAGCAGAACCGTGAATTTCACGAAGGCAAGACGGGCAGATGGGTACTCTCATAGGGAACATTAATCAACTATATTGCCGTAATCTGACAAAAGGAAGCAACAGACAATCGGTAGTTTTCTTCTAAATGAGGATTTTTATGATGATATTTGTGCAGTTCCTTCCTTTTGACCTATCAATTTCACATAAATGGGTTGCCAGATGACTTTAATTTGTTCACCATTGTGTAGAGCATATCTCAATTACCCCAAAACAAGTATTAAAAAGACTATCCATAAAATTGTCAGTTGCTTCCTTTTGTCAGATTACGGCAGTATACCTGTGCTATCTATATATGACAACCGCTGAGTCATCCCCAATCTCGTTAAGGCATCTGTTTCTTTTTCTTTAAAACATATATTCGCCTGCATTTGGAATTATGCAAGACTTGATATACATCAAGGTATGCAAGACTTGATATACATCAAGATGAGCAAGAAAAATGAAAATGATAAAGTATATACAGTATATAGCGCTTCCCCATTTTTAAAGCAGGAAGCAAAAGAAAAAAAGTCAGTTAGAAAAGGAATATCACACTCTCTCTGTATGTGTTTGTCAATTTACAAAATTTATGAAATCAATTTATTTTAATGATTGAAAATGAGCCAAAAAAAGTAGGCTCATTAAAATATTTCTAGTCAGTTTCCTCTATATTTTAATCAGTTAATTTTAACATTTATTGGAATTGTATATATGCAATTAAAATTATAACGAGAACACTCTGATAAAATGAACATGCCAATTCAGTATTCACAGTCTGAAATAAACTAATTTAGGATGATTTTAACATTTTCTTGGAATAATTATTGAATGAAACTTTAACAAGAACAAACGCATTGTCACACCTATGAATACTACAGTGTAGATAGATGATTGTATTATGATGAACACCAGATCTCAACTATGCAATATTTGCAGGTTGGCCTCTAATAAACTGTCTCAAAATGTCTTTATAACAATTAGTGCTTTTCCACATTAAAAACATCTACATTTCATATTTTCAGTGGCTTATACTCTTATCAACATTACTTTACAAAAAATACAAAGAAATCACATTATTCTCTCTCTTCACAAACCATGTTAGTTGTAAATACAAATTTTTGAAAATAAATAAAGAAAAAGACAGCCAAATAACAATAAAAATGTATGTAAAATACTATAATTTTTGGCAATTATTCCCTGCTATTTGATCAGTGAATGTATGGACAATCAGTACATTTATATTCATCTGTGCAGCCTATACTAGTACTAGTAGTGCTCAGCATTATTCAGCACACCCAAAGACTGCCTGTCTTAAAATAGTCAAAAGAGGGCAGTATTGCAAATTGTTCTTCTGTTCAGATTGATAGCTGCCATGCAGGAAATTCACAAATGTCGGCAAGTTTTTGTAACTGAGAATCTCCCCTTCTCGTTTATTGTAGTGTACCTGCTATTTAAATCCAGGTAGTAGTTATAATCAATTTAATTTGTTTTGAGAATGCAATTAGATTCTTACCTTTAGTTCAAATTTTTGGAAAGTTGATACAAAAAGTGAATCTGTCTGTTATAATGTTATAAAGAGTGTTCATATAAATGTTCAAATTATTATTATTATCATTATTATTATAATCAATACAATTTTTTAATGCAATGCCATTAATTTTAGTTTCTGTACACTATGTCTATGGTTTGTATTTTCATTTCAAGTATGAAATTGAAACTGGCCTTCACAGATTAATCTTCATCACATCACTTTCTCATTTTCATGCATATATGAGTTTTCTTTTCAGATGAATGGAAATCTGCTACCTCATGGTAAGCAGTTCTAATTATCTGTATACTGCCCTCTAGTGGCTTCAGAAATACAATGTTGACAATGTTCACTCACATTGCACCCATACCACATAAAGCAATACCTCAAAAATTCTCTTTTTCAAAATCATTATGATGTTTCAGTCAAAACCATTTCCCTAATAATAGGTAACTAACTCTAAAGCTACGAACACGTCTATAGCTAACTAACCAAATTGCCTTTCTGTTATTTTTTTTGGTGATAATAAGATGCAATGATCAACATTTCTTCAAAAAATAAATATGTCATCAACAGCAGTTTATTTAACATTAATCTTCTGATAATTGAGGCCCAATATATTTTTTTAATAACTTTAGTGAACAAAACTTTTGATAGTTTATTCTAACTGTTCAACTTTCAAGCACAACACAGCAATTACACTGCCAAACCTCAGCTACAAGTGATTACAATTCACTAATCTCTGCTTAATCCAGGACTAATCCCTGGATAACAAACATTCCAACATTGTGTTCACACTGAATTCAAGGGTGGTCAAACCTTCTGATAAGTTGTGTTCATACACAACAATGAACCACCATGACAGGCTTGGAACAGGACAAAATTAATATTTATTTTTCGGGGGCTATATTACTTTTCAAGCTTGCCTGCAAGAAAATAACACTCTAAAATTTGTTTTGCATTGAACTCTATGCAAATTTACAAGGCTCTAGGCTGTTATAATTTTGGGTGGAGCTCTTTTATTGTTTTCAACGGCTTGAAATAATAATCGTTATAATATGATATAGCAGGTTTCACATGAGAATCATAGTGCTTTACATTACCGTCATTACCCCAGTCAAGGGATATATTGATATCTTGCAAAGTTCAATCATTCCTGCACACAAAGTGCTTAATTGTTTCCATTTTAAAACTATTCATCACATTTCACAACCTGCAATAGAATAGTGCAGTAACTTGTGGTATCATTCGACCCATTGATATCTACCCAGTGTACCAAAGATAAGAAGGAATGAAATCAGCAAAGAGAAATGGGCTTCGCCGGGAATCGAACCAGAGACCTATGGATCAGTGAAAAAATACACAGGGGGGGCTCCGGGCGAATTCGCCCCCGAAATGCCCCAAAAGAGCCCCCGAAAATCAGAAAAGAGCCCCCATGAATTTGCATAGATGTTCAATGCAAAATAAAATTTTAGAGTGTTATTTCCATGCAGGAAATTTTATTTTATTTTAAACATTTTCCCCCTACTATGGATTGCTAGAGTGGTCAGCATGACATCAACTGACAACAGTGATGCAACTTATCCCCACACATCGCTGTGGTGTGTGGAAGCAGTGTCTGACGAACATATAACTCCATTATAAGTAAGACACAAGAATGGCCATGAAACAAGATTGATCACCTAGTCCCAGCTACTTGTTTTGGCTGCGTGCCTAAGTCTAAGACAGACATCTACAATGTAACAACCAGTGTATCATGGCCATATGTTTAAAATGCTCATAATATATGCGGACAGAACAAAAGTTGTACCACTGTTGATGTAATGCATATCAATTTATATTTTTCTCACTAACACAACGTGACATTTCCAGATGTGTATATAGGGTACATGAATAAACAAGAATTATGTATATGTGTTTGTTAATGCAGGTTACATTTGAGACCTAACTACTGTATGTGGTCTGTCTGAGCATAATCATTCAACACAAGGCAACGAGTTAACAACCATACAAAGGAGGAATTAGAATATGAGGTGTAGCTATAGGGGGAGAGGAGGGGGGGGGGGGGGGTGGGGGCAGCATGAGAACTTGTATAATTCAACCCCCAAAAAATGTTTAAATAAGGTGCAACTTGAACTGCAAATTAGAACAATATTGTCAAATTCAGTGTGCACATGTCCCCCAAATAATTTGACAAGAAGAACAACCCCCCCCCCCCCTTAAAAAAAGGGACAAACATAGAGTATAAATAATGCCCCCCACCCCCCTCGACAGTAGTGAGCCCCCCAATCAGTAAGCCCTTCTACGCCACTGGTTAGAATTTTATCAATACCCTCCCTCATGAAGAGTGTACGATTTATGTAGTATCAACAATGTAATCAACAATGTAATCAACAGTGAGATCAAACTTTGTGTTTTATTCAGTCCAGGATACTATATATATGTACACGTCATAATATCACGCCTGAAAGAGGAAACAATCCCGTTCAATTAGCAATCAGTGACCTTCGTGGAACAGCTGCTGATCTATACATCGATGTTACATCAGTTGCACGGACTGACACAAGGCAAGTGTAAGACAGACAAACAGACAGCCAGACAGACGATTAGACAAACAAACAGACACTTGCCGAAGAATGATTCCTGAAGTACGAATTACTCATACGGATCTATACACAAATCTTTTTAGACATTCAAATTTTTGACCCCCCCCCCCCCCCCCAAAAAAATGAAGAAAATTATTCATTGGTTACACAGACTTACATAAGGCAAGTGTCAGACAGACTCACAGACAGACACACAGACAAACAAACAGCCACTCGATGAAGAATCATACCCGAATAATTCCAAAATATGGATCTACACACAATTTATGCAAATCATTTTAGACGATCAGATTTAAAAAAAACTCTACTACAATAGTGCTTTAACCTCTTACTCATTATGAACATACATATATTTCAAATTTGGCATAGATCTATAAAACTTTATTATAATTTCAGTGTATATCATTCAATATGTAAAATGACTCCAACTCCAAGTGTACTTTTTAGTTCTATATTTTTCAGTTTAAAAGAGACCAATACAGATGTATTGGTTTGTGCCTATCTACAAGCCTTACTGCTCGGTTGAGTCCACCACCGAGTTCATACAGTCTCTGTCTGTAGATATTTAGCAAAGTGTCATCACTGTTATCCCTTTCAAGATGATGCAAGATAGTTGATAACTTTCTATAAGTCTATACTGTCCCTTATATGCCATTTAGATTTACTCATTTGTTCCCTACAAGATAACACAAAAGCTCATAACTGTAATATATAGATCTGTAGCGTATTTTATAAAGTGGCATCAGTTATGTCCTCTACATAATAACACAGGCTAGATAAAAAAAGGGTTTAGAGATTAATCTCATTGGCATGACCTTTTATCCTTCACAGATTAGTGCTAAGAGCTCTATATAGGAGGATTGGGCAAATCTGCTTGAGGGTTATAAGCTTCTTTATAGGCAAGACAATGCAACAAGCCTCATCTGGGCTTTGAAGAGACTTTGCTTTGGTGTGTTTAGCTCGGGGACAGTAATATTCATGAGGTGGAATGAGTTGGAATTACATAGCGTATTATGGCTATTAAAGGGTGTTCAAAGATTTTTCTGTCCATAGGGTATATCAAAGTGTTAATAATGTTATCTGCCTTTTCATTAAATAATCACAGAGAAAAAAACACAATGTGAATGAAGGACTTTATTTTGTTTAGGGGACAGTAATATTCATGAGGTTCCATATAGACGTTACATAATGAGCTTTTGAGATTTTCCTCTCAGTTTGGGTATATCATGTGTTGAAATATTTTCTGAGTTTTCATTCAATACACAATGACAATGTGAATGTGCCTCACGTAGATATGCAAGTAATACATGTAAATTGGCTCAGAATTTTACACAAATTACTTGCAAGATCACATACTTGAACCATATTTCTGCAATATGTACAAAATAATAATTATATTTTGTGGTATCTATAAACACATTCCTCCCACCTAATATCCCCATACATTACAGAGTTAAAAGTAATACATGATCCACCCGGTTCATGCCTGCATGAACCTGATTGCGGGCAATTAATACGTCTATAAAGAATTTTCGTGACATAATTTTGTTTTCTCTCAAATTTTCTTCACTGGCAGTGCTGATGATCAATGACTTGCCATAATCTCCATTTCTGGAATTGTCATGGTAGACTATTAATGGTAGTACTAGCTGTACCCGCGGAAATACGCGGGTTTTTGTAAGAGAAAGACGATGATGACATAACGACACTTTAAAACTTTACTAAATATCCCACAGTCATCATTTAAATAGTAAGACAAAATAGACTCGGGCGATTCAATCCCACCCCACAACCCGTCGGGGCCCCGTCCAACGATACATCCGGCCAATTATGTATAACAAAATCATGATGGTTTAGTATCCACGCAAAGTTATTCAGTTATCCCCCATATTTCATATGATCCATAATTTGTTCCGCTTGTATTAAATGAGATACAATAATATATGTTTGTGTTCTTGCTAATAAAGTAGCTTCGCCGCCCCCCCCCCCCCCCCCCCCCGCGGCTCCAATTGCCTGTATGACAAATAACCCGTCGTGTCCCCTACACGTTTCATATCATAAACTAAGTTCTCCCGCGTAAACCTTTGTTCATATTCTTGAAAGGAATAGTAGCCGTGTCTATACATGAATTTGCATACTACATGAGCAGATACTTCCCCCATCCATTCTACCCCCCACCCCCGATAATTTGTTCCGCTTGTATCAAATTAGATACAGTACACTATGTTCGTGTTCTTGCTAGCTTCGCCGCTTCCCCCCCCCCCCCCCCCCCCCCCCCCCCCGTGTCTCCAATTGCCTACATGACACATAACCGGCCGTCGTGTCCCCTAAACAATTCATATCCAAACTAAGTTCTCCCGCGTATACATTTTTTCATTTTCTCGTGAAACTCGATGATATATTCCTTTGAAGGGAATAATAAATGAGCAGATACCTCCCCCGTCCATTCTACCCCCCCCCACCCCCCCCCACCCCCTCGGCGTCTCTTCTGGTACTGCATGGTAGCTTCGTGGTTGACTTAATACATCTTACCACAAGCTGGCGCAATTAGAGTTTGTGTACGGTAGGGCGAATGAGATAGTGACCAGAGACGATGGTCAGCAGATCAGTGAGCTATGCAAATAAACTACGGTTCGGTGGGGTAATTAGATGACTGCGCGACGTGTATACACGGCTGTACAGCCATTGCGCGTTGTATAACCGCAGCTAAATTGAAGTTGTCGCATTTTGTCGTCGATGCACTTACAAACACGATGCCAATCGGCAATAGCGATCATTACAATACCATCCGCGTAATATAAATATTGATATTTATCAAAACACGGGTTGTTTCGCAACGTGTTATATCTAAAACGGTTTCTCGATATATTATTTGTTTTATCTACTCCAATTTATATTCTTACAAATACTTTTACGTCGATAAATCGTTAGTCAATGCTCGGCGTCTTAAACGGGCAATTGAAATTGCTGACTTTCCCTTTTCTTCGATCTGGACGACGACCACGGGGCGGGGGCGACTCGGGAATGCCTTATTGTCCTCCGCAAAACGTATATCCTTCGATCGCGACGGTCGGGAAGTCGCCGAATCCTCGGGGTGAGGATATCTCGAGTGGGAGGCATTTGGGGGGTTGAAGCTTACCGTATTAATATAATAGATATATGTGGGTCAATATGGCATTAGCTTCTGCCCAGCCTATAATAGTACATACCTGCCAACATTTGAAATTCAGAAATCTGTACCCACTGCGGGGGTCTGGGAGAAAAACGGCCTCGTGAAATTATTCACGAGGGCTATTTTGGGGCTCACGGGGGCTCTTTTTTTTTTTACATCGTTTTCACTGCTCAAGGGTCTAATAAATGATTATCATGATGTGATCTATCCGATTATGCCATGTTTGGTACGTTTCTGGCGCTTTCCGATCATGCAAAAAGATGTTTATTTTTGGTCATTCAGAATTTTGAAAAATCGGAATACTCCGATTTTTAAGGTCCTAAAAATTCAGAAAATCGGAATATTCCGAATAAATCGGAACAGTTGGCAGGTATGTATAGTAGCATGTTACATTGCACATAGGAATGTGACTTTAGCACAAAAAAGAGGAAAAGGCCGATAAACCCATTTACCCCGTTCCCTTCAAGATTCTGAAACCCCCATAGACTTTGTACATAGGCCACCGGGTTACACTTACAGTAGGCAAGGGGGTAACTTTCTGAACACACATAGAGTAATTGAAGCCCCTTTGTTGCTAGCTTATCATTTTTCCAAGAAATAAAAAGGGGGAAATTATCAAACTGTACTAAAGTAAACCCCTGAAAATCCAATATATTGATTCCATGATGCAATATTTTTAGCGTGTTTGTTCTCTTAGTTTTATAGCGTATATATGCTATCCACAGAATCTATGGGGTATCAGGGGGACTTCCTTCACTAACAACTTTGTATTGTACTGTAGGGTGAATTGTGTTGCATTGAACTGGACTGTATTGCAGTGTATAATATAAACGGAACACCTGCATGGGAAACTAATACTACAAAGTAAATAAATTTCTGACCACATCACAATATGTTAAGGTTATTATTTTTTTAAATTCTGATGCAATGTGTTGACTTTGACTGGGAAACTTAAAGAAAAAAATGGTTGATGTAATTGAGTGGCACCCAGAGCAAAGGTACTAATCATGATATCTGGAATAAACAATAAACAATTTTTATTTGTGTGTGTGTGTGATGCGTGGAAGACGGAACGTGCGCTATATAGGTAGCCACCATTATTATTATTATTATTATTATTATTAAAATTAAGTAGTTCATAAAAATACAATTATACAATGCATAATGAATTAAAAATAATGTCCTTTCTATGTATTGATGTTGAAAGTCAAGTCATGTCCATACAAGCAGGGAGGTTTAATTTCAATTAAACCTCCTTCAAGCAACATAAATTGGGTAATGGATTTACTTGTACTACAGGTACCATCATCTCTTACCACATTACTACTAACCCGTTCAGGACAGACTGATCATGCTACAACGTGTATTCTCCATAGAGCCAAGCCCAAGTATTTTCTGGGGAACAGTCCTGAACGGGTTAATATGACATCCATGAATATTCAAAACATATTGAATACAATGGGTTAACACAAAGTTACCTTTAATAGCAATCACTGAATAAAATGAACCTTCTAACCCTATAAATATTTCAAATACCTTTATAACAAATTGTGACATTTAAACTTATTTTTGTTTGGTAGAGGTGGCAGTAATTCACATGTCCCTGGTGCACTTAATTCCAGTGGCAAAGAACTCAATTTAACCTTTGGTGGGATAATAATGGATTGGATTTCTAGAATTCAAGGACCTTAGGGTATGAGGGCCTGAGGCCCTAGGAGTCAAGGTAAAAAGTTAAAGTCCTACCCTGCAAATTTTGGCACATAAGGCGGGGCCTATCTCCAATTCATTAGCCCTCAGCCACACATCTACTAAATGTAACGAAAACTACAGAAGGTGGGGGCCAGGTCCTCTGGTAACTCGTGTGATTAACTTTCCCTTCTCCATTCTGAAGTTTGAAGTTTGAAGTTTATTAACAACAAAAAACAAATGTTCAAACAAAAAACAAACATTCTATAAATGTTGAGTGCCTGGCTAGAAGGCAGAAGGTACCATTTTAATAGTCTTTGGTATGATGACCCGATCTGGGTTCGAACCCGGGACCTCCCGTGAATGAGGCTGACACTCTAACCGCTAAGCCACCATGCTCGGTAGTAGGAGTCAAGGTAGTGGCAACTTAAATTAGGCTGAAGTTTGGGGCATTATTATCATGGGAGTGGTTCAGATTCATAAATCTGTTGTTTCGCTTTAATATGAAATTGGTATATCATCTTGAGCATGCAAAAGTTTATGTAACCTTACATTCAGCTGCCGTGCTGAAGAACATATGACATGTAACCTTTGAAGAGTATGGAGAGAGGACTTCATCCCTCTAAGGACTTGTACCAGATGTAGAGTCATGGTGAGGGCAATGTAAGAACAAAGTCCATGCATTTAATCATTTACTTTTACATTTTAAGGGACTCAGAGTCGAAGTGAGGGCAATGTGTCTTAACAAAGTCCACACATTTGTATCATAATTGTTATGATTGTATATATTCATTATGTGTGAAGGAACAAAAAGAGTTGAAGTTTATAACAATTATTTTGAGCCAGCAGTAATCCAGTACATTTAAATGCACTCTTAAATCCAAAGAATAACATCTAACATCTAACCTCCGATTTTACCACTACCAGACATGCGAGTCAAGATGAGGGCAATGTCTGAACGAAGGCCGCACATTTTTATCACTGTATACTATATTCTTTATGTTTGAAGAAACAATTATTTTGAGCATGACATTGAGTGGCAGTAATCAATATTTTGATGTATTCCCACATAAAATGTTTAAAATCCAACATGTAACCTTTGAATGAGTACTATAGGGATGGGACTCCTTCACTCCAAGGACCTAAGGCAAACCCCTGCACTAACTTTTCTTTCTACTTGCCCATTCGGGCAAGCAAAATCAGGAATGTTCAAATTTTACTTGCCCAAACAGAAAACTTACTTGCCCATAAAAACAATGAGAACAAAAAAGACAAGTTAATTCTGCTAGGTAGCTCGATCTGCTTGGGAAATTTCTCTCATGTTTCTAGATGAGATTTAGCATAAGGAACACAATTTTTCTCTCATAGTTGAACAGAAATGTTACTTGCCCGATCGGGCAACCAAATAAGACCATTTATGAAATTATACTTGCCCTGCCTAAGGACCCAAGGACCTAAGAACCAGACATGTGAGTCAAGGTGAGGGCGACATCGAAACAAAAGTCAATACATTTCTTTAGTTTGTTTGTTTGTTTTTGTCCGTTTGGGGAGTGGAAGTGCGGTGTTCTCACCTATGTCTCCCACGATGACACCTTCAGGTGTGGAAGCAGTGTTACAATGGTCACGAAAGTGTGAAATTATTCCGCTGCATTTGTGTGTATACACACATATAAATATTTGTACATGAACCCTTAAAATGTTGTCAACTAGTAGTAGATTCATAAGAACTTTAATAATTCATTTGAAATATGATATTTAGAATAGCAACCCCAATCTTTGGTATTTGTAGGCAATCAATTAAACTCTTTTGATGGAAGCTATAAAACAACATATTTTGAACTAAATGCTAATTGGTGATTGTTAAAAAAAACTGGTAGTCCAACACAAAACTACTTAAGAAATTAAAATTATCATGGGGGGGGGGGGGGGGGGGGGTGGGGGGTATAACCTTTTATATTTTCTGTGTCATGATGTAGTTGTGTATCTCCCCAAAGAATCTCTTCAATATCTAGTATCTTCAGTATCTCTTAATCATCAAACATTCTGTCAAATGGGCACGGGCGTAGACATGACATTGATACCCATTCAAGTGGGGGGGATGATCTATTCATTCATCCCCCCCCCCCCCAGTTGAATAGGAATTACGTAACTCGCTACGCCCCTGCAAATGGGGGTCAATAAATTAATTGTGAGGTACACTCTGGATGTATATAACTCCAGCAAAACATTTCCAATGCTCAGGTAAATATGTGCCATTCTCTGGGGTGTTTTGACTGAGAGAAACATATTTATGAACCAAGCAGCATATTTGGAATGGCCTATGGGTGGTTGATTTACAATGCCTTGAACAGGATCTGTATTATCATTTCAATAGTACAGTGGCATGTTAGGGCCTATTCCCAATTCACCCTTCTGCCAAACAACATAAATTACCATTCAAGCAAGTGCTGAATTGTACTATGCATTTTTATCAGAAAGAAGTGAAAACATGCATGTCTGTAGTGTGTGGAATAGTTTTACTGCTTTCCTATAAAGAAAGGTGATTGTGTTGATTTTTGCATTGAATGTGGATATATTTTGTTACTTAAATAATTTGTTTGTCATATGAAATAATGTATAAAGCTCAGATTTGTGTTATTTCACTTCTAGAATCACCACACTTCTGTCTACCCATGAAATACGTGATGCTCTCACAAATTATGGATAAAACTGCAATGGTGAAAGGCCAACACGAAACAAATATGCTAGAGTTTGGTGCAATAACCCCCCCCCCCCCCCAAAAAAAAAAAAAGCCCCCCTCAGCAAAATAATACATAAATAAATTTTAAAAAATCAACTTCCCTGCAGCTTGCACCTTCATAACATGATGATCTCCCCCCTCCCCTGAAATCAGCCAAACAACATTGATTCTGTAAAGGAAATCACACTACGAAACCCTTTTTCCTGTTTTCTCAAAACATTTGTCCACATTAGGGGCTGTCAATCAAACTGCCAGGCTGATGCATGGCAAACATAATATAATATGAACCGTGTATGACAAACATACACCCTAAAAGCATTTACATTTAATTAGTGGGAATTGGCACATGGATAGGCAATTGTCTACTCCTCCTCCTGCAAACAGTTGCACTTTTCTCATGTTTCCTGATTCATTAGCAAACTGTCACTGACAGGGATTAATTAGATTGGCAATCACAGTGCTTGCTACATGTATAAGTGCAAATATACTGCCCAACTTGTTATGGGTAGATGGGGGGGGGGGGGTGTTTCACAATGATCCTAAGTTGAACTGAACTCTAAGTTGGACTTAAAATTTATGGAAAGCCGTTAGATTCTTTGAAGTAACACAAATTTTTGTTAAAGAGTCATAAGATGTTGATTAAAATCATAATAATATTTTCTATTATCAAGGAGTGTTCATGTTCTTGACGTAAAATTTATGAATGTCTATAAATTACTTGCATTCTTGCTTTTGAATATATTTATAATAGTTAAGTCCAACTTACGAGTTAAGTTAATCTTTGTGAAACACCCCCCTGAACTTTGTTTTATCCCCCCCCCCCCCCCCCCCCCCGGCAAACTTGTCTATTTACATTCATTGGTACATTTTTTTTTTTTTAAGAACATTTTAATAGTAATGGAGAAATTGATCCACTAACCCGTAATTGGGAAGAGCCAAAACAGAAAGAATTTGTTTTGTCATACTTTGATTTGGAAATATTATCTATTTCTGGATTTAATGTCTCTCTTTATAATAAAGAAATTACATTTCACATTGTGAAGAAACAACTTTCCACATGGTAATTAAAAATGTGCCTACAGAACATTGTAACCTCATTAAGTACATAAATATATGTGACGGGCTATATCAAAACCCGGCACTTGTCGGTAATTCATGTTTTGAAGAAATGGGCATTTTACGTTCACAAAATGTGTGTAAAAGACCTAAAAAATAGAAACAATCACATCTTCGCGAATTATTGACCAATTAGTAAGAACACAGCATCAAATGAAAGCTTGTGATGAGGCCCTTTGTAATGGTATGAAAATCTGCATTTTGATTTTTACCGACAAGTGCCGGGATTTGCTATAGCCGGTCACATATATCATCTAAATTACTTCCTCATTTGCAATTTACTTTTTAAAGCTAATTAAAACAATCAAGATTCATTATAAATCAAAACTAATTTGGTTTAAAGATTGACAAATAAAAGCATCACTAGGTTTCACACTGTACTCATTAATCACTCTTTGTATTCTTTATGAAAGTAGAAATAACAATTTATAGTAAGAAAAAATTACGAAAGGTAATAGATATCATAATTAAAAAAACTCAAGATTCAATATTGAAACAACCAAAATAACACAAGAAAGAGAATCACCTTTTTAAAGTGATAAACTACACATTGTGTACATGTATGTCACAATATTGAATTAGCCGCGATGCAGGACTCAAAATATGCACTGGCCAACTGGCCCGGGGGCCACAAAACAATTGGCTTTGGGCCATATCAAAGTATCATAAATGCCAAATTTTGCCTGCCCAAATGGGCCACCAAAAATAACATATGTGTTTTTTCTGTGTCTCCCTCTTGTTTGTTTGTTTATTTGTTTTTGTAGTTGTTGTTTTGTTTATTTGTTTGTTTGTTTGTTGTTGTTTTTTTTGGGGGGGGGGGGGGCACCAAATGTGAAAGACTTGATTTTACTTTCCAATCAGGCCAACAGGGAAAACAAAGGGGCCCATTTTCAAGCATAATTGACTATTAAAGGGATCTAGTAACTTTGTTGACATGTGCAAAAAGTGATGAATGGTTGATGCAATGTATGTTGTTGTTATCTCATATGTCCACAGGGTATTGTGTGAAAATTTCAAGTCAAATGGACATTGTATGGCCAAGTAATGAGCGAAAATGCAAAGTGATATTCAGTAACTCACTGCACTCACTTTGTACACGGAAGAAAAACTCGGCCGGAGTTTTTTCTTATCTGAATACTTCAATCATACATATCTTTGTAACGAAAGGGAAATTTGAAAAACCGAAACCTGTCCCGTGATTTTATTGTTAATACGAATACAACAAGGTATAAGGGAACCGCTAGAATTAAAATTTTATTTTGAGGATTTGGAAAATGTTACTAAGTCCCTTTAAAGGGGAATTCCACCCCAGAAATGTGATGTTTGCTATAAAATGAAGTGAATATGAAGAATCTTGATCGAAAATCTGAGCCAAAACGGTAGAGCAATAAAAAAGTTATGACAGGATGAACTTTGCTCCGATTTTTAGTATCGTTCGCAATTGCTATCGATCGTGACGTCACTTGCGAGCTGCAGCCATTTTGACTTCTACATGGAAATTTTACAAAATTTAAATTTTCTTCATAACAAAGCAAATTTATGAGCTTACAAACTCCAAAGAGGTTGGCCCATCGATATTCTATATGAATTCGTGAAAACAAGCAGAGAAAATTTAATTTTTAGCAACGAAAATGAGAAATAAGTGTATTTTCATGTACTAAAGCCATGGCGAGTTGCTCGTCAATGATGTTGCATATGGCGGCAATTTTGAAACGATCGCTCATTACTACATGATGTTCAAATAGGTATAACTCCCGTGTTTCTTGTCCGATTTTGATCAAATTTTCACCAATTATGCCTCTTATTCTGCTTATTCAAATAACGAATGGTTTTATCAGGCCCGGAATACCCCTTTAAATGTAAAAATAAATAAATAAATAAAACAATAATACTGACAATTAGACTGAATACTTACTAGTCCACATACCACTGCGTCCTAGGCCTGGGCATTGTCCTTAGTGCCGCATCCCTGAAAAGATTCAAATAAATAACAATACAAATTTAATATGAAGATATATAGCTCTGCAAATACTAATGTAGAATAACTTACAACAAATAATATTCTTATACTGATGTGTCTTCATAAAGTTTAAAGACTTAAGTAAAAAGATGTATTTTGTTTGTACTACCTGCAAATAAACAGAATGTCGATGTAAAGTCACGTAAACAATATCCATTCAGCTTTTCAAGAAATGAAAACTGCATATATATTAATTTGAAGGGCACATGTCAAACGAGGAAACAAGAATGAAACTTCATTTGCCTCAACCACACCAAGTGTGGTATTGAGAGAAACATAGCTGAAGGTATACCGTTTCCAAACCAAAAACACAGTGAACAAAACATTGCGTGTTTGTATACCCTCATTTTTAGCTCACTTTTTTATCCAAGGGGTTGGTTTGTCAGTAACTCCACTTTAACGTGACCCTAGCAGAGATCAAATATATAGGGTCTATTGAGTGGTTCAACTTACAGATTCTATCCAGGGAATACAAACCAACCTAGGAGGAAACGAGAGAGATCATATTTAATAATGCCGATCAAATGCTCCACAACATCATAACAAAAATATGACGGATGAAAAGAGAGATCATATTTAATAATGCCAATCAAATACTCCACAACACAGTAAGGGTAACACAACAGACGATATTCTAGGTTAGGTTAACACAACATCTGGCATCTGACGTTTTCAAAACAAATTATCGTTTAAATCACCTGAAATATGTGACCAGAAATGCCATTTTCCGACCAAAACACGGGCTATTCCAGTGAATGTTAAATCCCTGTCAGGCTCAATGTATACCCGCTTCGCAAGTACTGATAACATTTATGAAGCATATCTCCTGTGTATCCGAGTCTTAAACTAGAACAGGCGGTGTATGATTAGCGATGCTTCCATTCCTGATAGATCACCAATTATTACTAATAGCGCCCTTTTCTCCTCCCGAAACCAGCCTTAAGATTCCAAACGACCTACTAATGCAACGTTTCTTTTGTTAAGTCACTCTGGCAACAGGGATGCAGGAAAAGTACACACACAGGCCGTTCGTTATCAATGATGATGCATTGGTCGTTGGGTTGGTGGACGTTGGTCCTCATTTTCTCCCCCCTCTCTTTATCACTTTGGCATTTGCCGCGCTAAGAGGGTCGGTAAATGAAAGATGATTAGGATCTAGGGGATGAGTAGCCTTTTAGCAAGGCTTCGCGTGTCTCAAGCAAGCAATGGCTGCGCTGCATGCAGGATCAGGAATGACTGAACGCGTGACGGAGTCTATCTGGCGAGTGGTGTGAAGTCGCGCGCTCGGCAGGAGATTGTGCATGGTAGTCGCGCTGTCCAGTCGTTCCTGCATAATGCATACTATACCGTCCATTCAACTCGGCTTAGACGAGACAGGCCTTGTCAAAAGGCTAGGGGATGAGCCGACCCGAGTCAAGTCAAGTCAAAGGAGGCCGGTACATACAGAAGAGACGTCACGGTTTTGTCTGTGCACTGCCCCGTCAGCGCGTGTCACTGCATAAGGTTTAGATATCAGAGGAGGATGACGTCTGTGCGTGTGTGTGTGTGTGTGTGTCATGCATGACTGAGAGTGTGTGTTTTGTAGATGTTTGTCTTTGCCACTGTCCTGTATTACTATTAGGTGACTGTGTTTTGTTTGTGCATCTGTTCTTTGCATTCATGAGTGTGTTTTTTTGTTTGTGCCTGTGAGTGTGTGTTTTGTATGTGCTACTGTCTTGTATGTCAGTGTTATTGTCTCTTTGTTTGTCTCTGTCCTGTATGGTGATTGATAATTGGTCCTGATCATGGCACTTTAAAGTGTTAATAGTTAATACATCAATTGGATTACATAATCAATACTTCCAAATTCAATTCAGAAAGTGTGTGTGTGTGTGTGTGTGTGTGTGCATGCATGTGTGAGGGGGGTGCATGTGTGTGATTGCGTATGTTACCATGTATTTGTACAATGTTTTCTCAATGTGCAAGTTTGATTTAATTCCAAAGAATTGGAGTGGGGGATTCGAATTTGCTTCCAGAGGGGTTGGGGTAGAGGATTTGAATTCAACTCCAGGGGGGTTGGGGTGGGGGATTTGAATTCGATTCCAGGGGGTAGGGGTAGGGGATTTCAATTCAATTCCAGGGGGTTGGGGTAGGGGATTTCAATTCAATTCCAGGGGGTTGGGGTAGGGGATTTCAATTCAATTCCAGGGGGTTGGGGTAGGGGATTTCAATTCAATTCCAGGGGGTTGGGGTGGGGGATTTCAATTCAATACCAGGGGGTTGGGGTAGGGGATTACAATTCAATACCAGGGGGGTTGGGGTGGGGGATTTGAATTCAATTCCAGGGGGATTGCGTGGGAGATTTTAATTCAATTCCAGGGGAGTCGGGGTGGGGGATTTGAATTCAATTCCAGGGGGTTGGGGTGGGGGATTTAAATTCAATTCCAGGGGGTTGGGGTGGGTGATTTGAATTCAACTCCAGGGGGGTTGGGGTGGGGGATTTCAATTCAATACCAGGGGGTTGGGGTGGGGGGATTTGAATTCAATACCAGGGGGTGACAAGCGATGGTCCCAGGGCCAGATAGGAAGGGGGTGATGGATGTGCAGACAGATGAATAGAGCAAGGAGCCATTAGGCAGATACAGGGATAAGTACTCACATACATGTGTGTGATAAATGTGACAAAACATTCTCATCCCTTTGACAACAATTATCTTGTGCACCCTGTAGGCTGTATTACCTCTAGATGGGCATTTGTATTTCTAGGGTGTAACGGGTTAAATAGCTGCTCACATATGTGTGATAAATGTTGACAACACATAATACATCCCATTGACAGCAAGAATCTAGTGTACCAGGGCTGTATTACCTCTACGGATGATTGTATTTCTAGGATTGATTAAAGTGAAACCAGTAAAGTGTCTAACTCCACGAAAATTACTTGGAGCTTCCACATTTCTCTCCTACCGTGTTGTTTGGCTTATGGTAAGAGAAGAATAAAATAGGGTTAGATTTTTGAAAATGCCCCTTTAGTATGACGATATCTATCATTGATAATCATTCAGCTCAAGAGCGTTAATGAACGGTCATAAACCTCATACACATTTATACAGTAATTCGTTACAAAAGCTGATGCAAATTTTCGCTTTTTTATGCAGGAAAGCAGTGTTCTTTTTCAATGAAACTTTCACACACATCATTCAGACATATCTTACAATGATTTTGGTATTGGATTGAAGTCTCAAATGTAATGTTGGGCAATATCTGACACTTTACAGGTGCACCTTTAAGTTATAGAAAAGGCAGTCACAACTATTGCAGTGAAGTTCATTCCCCCAGACAGCCCCAGTACAGATGGTTATGCTTGGCTGGGAAACATAAACAGTATGTAGCTCATATCTACATCAGGGGGAAAAAATGGATTTCATATTACAGTATACAAATAGATGATGCTTCTTTTAAATAAATGTTTGAATGTTTGAAAATGCTAAATGGCTCCATACAGAGTTAAGATGGCTAAAAAATGGCTATAATACAAATATTGAGGAAAATGTATAAAACAGCATGCTTTTTTGTTGTTGTTTTCATCGTTATTAATACACACAGTTCTCAGAACCAAACATGTGAACAAAACAATTTGCATATATGCCTGGTAAATCCTATTCAATTGAATGCCACTAATTGAAATAAAAAATTACTTTGACATTTTGAAACAGAATTAATTGCACACACACACACAAAAGACCATGCCCCCATTTAAAAAAAAAAGTTGTATTTGTATGAATACACCAGTGTCTGCGCAGTACTTTATATAATTGGTAGTATGAATTCTTTATTCAATTATCAATCAGTCTTCATATCTGTACGTTCAATACCCTAATTATATTTTCCAATTACTGTCTTTAGATACTCCCTATCTTTGCATACATGTCAATATCTCATAAACATTACTGCATGGTAACTGTGTATGTATCCCATCGCAATGTCGCATGGCATACTGTACATAACATTAGCAACTATTATCGGCGGTATTGATTTTTTCCGATAGACATTCATCAGCAAATTGCTCTGGGTATAACAAGGATTCTATATCCGTGAGAAGCAAATATGGAAAAAGCACAAATAGAGAGACAGTCGAAGAGTAAACTGGTACGGTAGTATGCTAGATATTCAATCATCATTAGAACTCCCATTCATAATCATTTGCGTATGCCTAATTATTATTTATTACGGAATCGTACTTGAGAGAGTCCGGGAGAAGTGGCCATCATCATATCCGGTTCATAATTAGCCCCATATTTTGGGCATGCCTTTTTATTGATTAGCCTTTCCAGCAATCATACATCAAATATGCATACCAAGGATGAATGAGTAACTTACCTTCATATTTTCATATGTGATATCAATTATGGATCTTACAGAAATATGAAAGTGGTTCAGCATTATTTTGATAAAGGCAGAAACCTTAATCTATGTAGAGAGAAGTTACAGGAAAAAAAAGTAGATGCATGCACTGCAGAACATTAAAGTTATCATTTACTAATGAAGTGTTTTTTATTTTATTATTTTTTATTATGGAAGACAACTAGCTTAACACAGTTCTTAGGTAAAAAGTAAAATTGTTGTACGTAGACAAGGCAGATGACATAGCAATAGGAAAAGAAATTAATAATTTTTTGAACAATGACTCAAATTCATAGCACAATGATCCTATCCTATAGAATTTAAAGATGCAACGTCATGCATGAAATCCAATTATGTGGCTGAATGTATATCAAAATAACTATCACTGATATATTATATTCATAATAACAACATTCCCTCTTTATCATAAACATGTTGACCTCATCCAAGTGCATCACACTTGCGTCATAATTTAAGCTCATATTTCATCACACAAAAAAGACAACTGGAGTGGGGGTAGTTGGTAGGGGAGGGGTATGTGCCAAAATACAGAGGAAATTAACAACTCATACAAATATCGAAGACTTTTGATATTCAACAATAATTTGCAAGCTATAGCTCAGCTGTTTTAGGCACTGTAAGTAGAACACAAAGATTTGATCACAGATTATTGTAATGGGAAATGATTAATTATCCCTCAATTATAAACCTTGTGATTGTCAATACAGATTTTGTCTTTCTATATAATCATGAATCTGCATATT
This sequence comes from Echinarachnius parma, assembly GCA_037951105.1. NCBI lineage: Eukaryota > Metazoa > Echinodermata > Echinoidea > Clypeasteroida > Echinarachniidae > Echinarachnius > Echinarachnius parma. Next base: position 23,721 of record JBAMJV010009474.1, read on the forward strand.
TCAACTTTGCTCTAACCCCCTTACTGTTTAAAGAGATTATCGAGTATCACATAGATACATTTCAAAACTTTTTTGCGTTTGTGCTTTTTAAAGTCCAAGTGTTAGTACATGTGTACCCTTAATTGGGCTTTCAACATTCAAACTGTCAAAATTCTTCACATACTGTATTTGCATAATATTTGTTTGTAATACTTTTGTTTTGTTTGGCCAGCATTTAAGTAAGTATTTTAAACTAACACGGGTCAATGTGTATGTATGCATATCTGTGTATACGTTGTATCTACATTCTGTTATATAACCTGTGTATTTAATTAATTGAAGATTATTCTGGTGTTTGCAATGAAATGTGTACTATATTAAAGGATTTCATCAACCGAATGTCTCCAATAAATTATGTTTTTTCAGATCATAAATTATGTCACGATGCCATCTACAGCAAGTACCACACAATACGATAGTGAAGATTATTAATCATCCAGGAAAGAGTTCATAGTAATCTTCTCTTCCTGGATAGGTTGTGAAACTGTACTACTCCCAAAATAGTAAGTCCAGTTGATCAGATTTATTTTTTGTTTCTACCACACAATAGCTTTAAGATAGTGCTTTTGTAGAAATGTACATCATTGGTATGCATTGTATGCAACAGCTAGCAATCAACAAGAGATAATTTACCATCAGGAATTCAAAACATTACCATCCTATGTATATAAAGCACTCATGTACACATACATGTATGTACATACCTCTGTGGCCTAAACATCAGTCATGGTAGAGCACTGAACTTGCAGCGATTGCAGAATTATATGCAATGTATCAACAGAGACATGATAAATCATAAAACCATTTGGAAGCATTACATAAAGACTTGTTGAAAGAAGATTATTTTGCTTGCAAAGGTACAGCCATGTAAATCTATACATGTGTGATTTGAGACCCACATGTGCACTAATATTGCAAAACATACTTTTAAACAGAAATTCAGGAGCTTGATATAAAGCACTCACAAGCGATTATTGTTTTACTACAGTACATGTTTAAATTTTTAAAGATACAAGATTGAAAAAGGCGACCAAAGGTATTTATGGCAAATGATATGCACCTGTCTGTATTCCCTAATCATAGGGTGTTGTTACATATCACCGAATAGCGTAAATGCATGCCCAACGAGTAGAAAATTTGCAAAATCAAATTATCCGGTGGTGAAAAGTTGTCTCCATTGCTGCTGCATGCACAAAACTTTTCACCGGATACAAAAAAACGGATATCGGCTGACAAGGAACACATTCGGCAAACAAACAAAACGGGCAAGAAATGCGTATACATACGAACAGAGACAAACGGAGTGAAAATGATGCTCTCCGTCGTCTGGCGTCCGTTAACGCTATCCAATGATATGTGAGAAGGGCTTTAAAGCTGCACCTGTAAAGTGTCAGATATTGCCCAAAATGACATTTGAGACTTCAATCCTATACCAAAATCATTGTAAGATATGTCCGAATGATGTGTGAAAGTTTCATTGAAAAAGAACACTGCTTTCCTGGTTAAAAAAGCGAAAAATTTGCGTCAACTTTTACAACTAATTACAGTATGACGTTTATGACCGTTTATAAACGTTCTTGAGCTGAATGATTATCAATGATAGATATCATCAATACTAAAGGGGCATTTGAACAAATCTAACCCCATTTTATTCTTCTCTTTAATACCATAAGCCAAACAACACGGTAGAAGAGAAATGTGGAAGCTCAAATTATTTTGTGTAGTGTTAGACACTTTACAGGTGCACCTTTAATTGAGAGAAGGCATCCATGATGATGCTTAGGGTTAGGGATAGGTATTAATGAGGTTTGCTCCTTACTGGATTAATTACGGCTCATGATGGATAAGTGCTTTTCTATCCATGACATTTAGCGAGCTGAGTTCAGCTAACTTTCATGTACTGTATGTGCACAGTATAACTATAATGGACACAATTCTTCATTATGATATATGTGACCGGCTATAGCAAAACCCTGGCACTTGTCGGTAAAAATCAAAATGTAGATTTTCACACCATTAGAAAGGTCTCATCACAAGCTTTCATTTGATGCTTTGTTCTAACTAAATGGTCAATGGTTGGCGAAGATATGATAGTTTTACACACATTGTGTGAACTTAAAATGCCCATTTCTTCAAAACATGAATTACAGACAAGTGCCGGGTTTTGCTATAGCGGGTCACATATAAGGGACACAATTATTCATTATGATATGCTCCATAGAGTACAAATATATGCAAAGAGAGCAGAAGAATAAATGTCATCATATCACTCCGGAAAAAATATAAACATTATTGTTCCTTTAAAGATTTTTTTTTATTTTTTAAATCAACATTATAACTTTTAAAAGTAAACCAATAGAAAGATTGAAACAACACATTCTAAAAAGTGCACATTGTTGTCCTTTTATCCCGTTGCTTACGGGAACTGAGTGGGCTATGTACAAAGTCTATGGGGATTTCGGAATCTCGTAGTTAAGGTTAAGGTTAAGGTTAAGTGGCAAATTAGTTGTATACAACACATAAACTGACCTATATCTATTTGAAGAAGGGGTTATAATTTATCTGAAAAATTAGTTGATGTACATGACACAAGGGACTCTTCATCCATACATAAAACTGGCTATTTTTAAAATAACACTTCAAGCCATTGTCCCCAGCTAGCTCTTTAATTTTTAATTTGCCTGAATGCCCTGTATAGCCTATCAAGTACGACTAAGTAGTTTCGCAAACAAGAGTTGAACCTTATGGTAAATATCACGCTAATTGACTCAGACACTCAAATTTTCGGGCATGCGATCTAATAAAGGCTGAATCGGATTAGCAGCACACAAGTTGTGAAATTCTTTGATGAAAGGGAGATGCATGCAGCGATGATTCTATTCTAATGGTTCAAGTTTGACAGTTCGAACGGTGATCCAAGTTATATCTGAGAATAGTTTGGATGCCTCATATTAAGCACCAGGTGCAACTTTAAAGGGGTAGTTCAGTTTTGGTAGAGAGGGCGCTGCACAACACAATTTGTTTGTGAGGTAATGAAAAACTGAGTGTCGAATTTGAAAGAACATGCAATTTTAATGGCAGAATAAACTTTATTTGGTCAAAATCGGTTCAGAAATGGCTGAAATATCAATAAATATATCCGACGATGATTTTTTGAAGGAAAAAAAAAATGCTTACACTTTTTCAAAAATTTTCAAAAGCGGTTTTGAAATAGTTGTTGATGATCTCTCTATTTAATCATTATTTCAACAAAACATCACATGCATAATTTTGTATGAAAAATGGTTGAAACCAATGCCTTATTAGAGAGCGCCCTCTTGTGTTTTAATGGCACTTTTTGAATGATAACAGGCTTTTTACTTAGTCGTTTGTATTTTTGTATACCTTTCGAGCATGGTGGGGTTATAAATATTAGTTTGTAATGTTACTGTGCAGGTTTTGGTTACTAAAGTTCAGCCTTACCAAAACTGTACTACCCCTTTAAAGTATGACTGGTGCATTTCTCAGTTACACCTATTCCTCACTTACTATTTAGAAAATGCAATAACTGGTTAGCGTGATGAATTTATACCATGAAAGCAGTTACGTTTTTAATTTTAAAATGTGACATCAACAAGTCACTACTCATACTACTCCACACTTACATTTTTTGTCAGAGGCCTGGTCGGGCCAGTGAAATTATTTCTTCCCCTTTTGTGGTGGCCCGAAAGAAAAATTTACTGGCCCGAAAATATTATTTCATGAGTAAACTCTTTCCTGATCAAACTTGTTAAAACAACACTCATACCATAACATTTACAGCAATTGTACTATTTCTTTAAAATAGGGTGGTGTCATCAAGTTAAGAATATTATACAAATTATGTATTACATTCTAAATATCTAAAACATTTTCTTGTCTAAACAGGAAAAACCTTCAATATCGTGGACAGTAATGCTTGAATTAGAAACAAAATGAGTGAAGGTTTGAATGCATTCTTATTTTTTAATAATTTTATAAACAGGTTTTTATTTCAGAACTTCTAGACCATGTTTTCTGGGGCAACAATTTTCGGATCAATTGCATACAGTATAATAGGGGTGTTATTATCTTGTGCACAAACTGTGACAGTATATTATAATACCCTGAATAGTTGGTACATTCTCAGACTGGCCTCTTTTGCCAAAAAAAAAATCTACTTATTTAAATTCACCTAGTCCAAAAAATGTACCAATTTTGGTGCCTGGTTGCATGCATTTTGAAGGGGATCCTTCTATCAACAAAGGTATTGTTCATTTTTTTTAAAAACAGATCTATTCAGCTACTTTTTGTGCATCTTCAAATCTTCAAATGGGCCTTGCAAATTCCACCACTTACATGCATTGGTGACCAAAAGATGTATGGTCTCTGCCCAAATTCTGACATTCCAACAATCAAACTGACTTCAATACACAACACAAGTCGCCAGTATATAACACTGTTTACTTATTCCATGTCTGACTGATATACGTTCTTTGAATAGGGCCCGGGTCTTGCGGAACCATGCAGAAACATAATATATATTCCCTTTATGAGTTCATAAACACCATAAAAAAGCATCAGAGAGAATCTTTTACTTTCACAGAAACTGGTATAAAGTTATCTAGTTAACCCGTTCCCTTTGAGATTCTGAAATCCCCATAGACTCTGTACATAACCGACCTGCTTCCCGTAGTCAAGGGGTTTAATTGTCATAAACACAGTAGCAGCATCAATGTGGATGTGGTGTGGCAACATTGGTAGAGCGCGCGCTTTCCAATCGTGAGATCCCGGGTTCGAACCCTGCCCACCGCGTTTGTCCTTCAGCAAGACAATTTATCCACTATTGCTGCTCTCTACCCAGGTGTATAAAATGGGGACCGATAGGAGGTGAAAGCCAGTATGTGAACGATCTTCTTTATAAGCCCATGAGCGCTTGGAAGGAATGCTCCCCAGGGAGTGGAGATGGTGCACACAATGTGTGCTGGTTTGCATTTGTATCCTATGACCGGGGTAATAATAGTGTAAAGCGCTATGAAACTTATGTATTTAGCGCTATATAAGTAACTATATTTTTAATGTGTATAAAAACGTTATCAGTTGACTACATGTACCAGTTAACTACCCTTGTACCTATTTGCACATTATATCTTGTCAAGGATCACACCTTATTACAACATGTTGTCATTTTAAAACACATTTCCTCCTAAATATTCCAATTCCCAAAGAGTTGATACATGGCCTACCAAACAACGATCGTGAATGGATTAATTTAGTTACTTGTCCTAATAAACTAAGGTCATGTGTACTTGGTGACTTGATTGTGCCATGAATTAAGAAGATAAGTCATATACAATGGGTATAATCAATGTTTTCCTACAATATGTATCATGAAACAAATGTTAATTCTTATTTTTACAAAAACTACTTCTGCATCTCTAAAATAAAAAAAATGTGCTTTTAAAATACTTATTTGGCTTCACAGGTCAATTTACAAATGTGATATACAGACAGTGCAATACATTTTTAAAATAATTTAAATGAATTGTTATATTTTATAAACTTATCAAGAGTTATATGAGGAATATGTTCCTAATCTTTCCTATATGGGGCCTCACACATACATAGTGTACACCTGCTTGCAGTTGCCAAGTACCATGTTTGAGAAACAGATCTTTGAAATGTTTGATAACTAATGAATAAACCATACTGGCATAATTGTTATATTGTACATTTTGTTTGTAAATATAATGTGCTAATTTTGTAATTTTTGTATGTTTTTATTCAAATTTGTGAAAATAAACGAAATGAATGAACAAAATAATTGTATATTTTGTCTAAAAATGTAAAGTTTACAAAAGTTAGCAACAAATTTTACAATTCTTTACTAGTATGGAATTGTTATATTTTTATTAGATACAAATCTATATTCAAATTACTTTAAAAATAAGGAACTATTCCAAAAATATCCCTTTACAGGGCCTCATGCACCTCCACCCCTGGTACCACTACCAGCCTTCAAGAACCATCATGCATCTACCTCATGCATTTATTCCACGGTTTATAGAGAGAGAGGACAAAGTTTACAGATGTCAGACTGTTGCACAATGACAATAGTACTTCCAACAATTCACCAACCTAATGTACCTACTCCAGTGACGAAAACACCTCTTCCAAAACAATAGCGTGGGACTACTACATTCCAATCCCACTCAGGGTAGTGACACTGACAGTATAGCTTCCCATTCAACCAATTTTCTACCTAAATAAATGCCATTATTGTTGTTTTTTTCTTCTTCGTAATGGCTTATTTCAAATGAATAGTCATGACCTTGTTATCATAACTTGCGACAATACAATGACAATAGGCCTGCGATCGATTATGTCAAATGCATTCTAATTGCACGATATATACTATATGTGTATGTTATAAAAAAATAGTATTTCATATCAGTGTACAATCCATGAACTTTTATGTTAACTTTTATGTAAACAATCTTCCTTGGAAACAGCTATATGAATAGATTAGGATTATTAACCTATTGCCTACAGGAACCTAGTGGGCCCTGCATGTACTAACTCTATAACTGTAAAAATTGGAAAATGTAGTAGGTAACAGGCTAATGCCAAAGGTGTGGTGTATGATGTTAAACTTTGCATGTATTTGCATCATTCATAGTATTTGTTTTCTATTCCTAAATCCCATTAAACGATTAATGTGTTTGTCTCGTCGCTATTAGCAATAGCAAATCTATTTTTTTCTCTTTTTTTTAGAGAATATGTAACGGAATATCCTACAGTATTTAATTTTGATGAAAGGAAGTCGTACCTCCCTGAGTAAATAAGATGAGTGTATAATATACTCCCACAGGTTTAATGGCACTAGTATTTGGGCTTGTTTACTGGTTTGTTGTTTACAGCAGTTTTCCTTGTATTGGTGCGTATAGGTAAATGCATCAGTAGCCAGTTGCGTAGCATTTTTTGCTTCATAACGTTAAATATCATTTTGTTTAATAAATATGCTACAGTATGGCTAAAATTGTCTGAAAAATATATATATGCAATGTAAACATTTCTGGATGAAATGTACCTTTTTATTTGTTTTATTTTAGGCATAGGTAACAGTATTATACGGCCACAAAAAAAAATTTGTTTGATTGGAGTAACGGGCAACCAAAAATTAGGGTAGGTTGGTAGGGATTTTATTTTATTTTTTGTATTTATTTATTTTTTGTTCGCACAAATACACAAAAACACACACATAACACATCGCAATTGCAAATTCTATTGCAATTTTTTATTTATTTATTTATTTGTTTTAATTATTAAAAAAAAAAAAAAAATTCAGAAAAAACCTCTAGGGTCGGCGTGCATTAGCGCCGGTATTTTTAGGGGCGGGCGGGTTACGCCAATCCAACCATTTATTTTTCATGGCCTAACACATAATAAACTGGATCCGGCACTATAAATCTGTACATAAAAAATATCCTGTATCTGTACTTCCGTGTCATTCAATTCCATGAACACAATAAAAATATATCACACTTTTGCTGGCATGAAAAATTACTTGCACTTTAATTATAATGTTGAATACCTAGTTTCGCAATTTTTTATTTTTTTTTTCATTTTCATTTTCATTTTTAATTTTTTTCATTCAAGTTTTCTTCTCCCTCTAAATTTGCTGTATCTGTACTTCCTTGTCATTCAATTCCATGAACATAATAAAAGTATATCAAACTTTTGCTGGCATGCAAAGTACTTGCACTATAATAATAATGTTACCTATGCTTCACAATTTTTTTTCATTTTTTTCATTTTCATTTTCATTTTTCATTTTTTTCATTTAAGTTTTCTTCTCCCTCTATATTATATAATTGCAGATTTTATACCAGTTGTTTTTAAAAGGGAATTAAAATTTAAGTGAGCACGTTATGATACCAATGTAGTTGAAAAATATACAAAGGAAATAATAATCGACTCCCCAGGCTTGTTCTGGGTAATTAGTGGCTACTCAAAACGTTACTGGAATAATTACGCTCTATGTACATATCCTGAATCAACAAGCTTGATAAATCAACTTCAGGAAAGTATAACCAAGGAAGGAGCTAGCTTTCTATTTTCATTGGCACATAACCAACAACATTCAATAATAATAGATTGGTTCACTGCTACTTTCAAGTTTCTCACATCGATAATGTGAAACAGTGAACTTTTGTTGAACTATTACCACAAAAGAAGACGCATTTTAATAAGACATACAATGAAATGCAAAACAGATTTACCATTTCAAGTTCAAAAGTACTTGTAATATGAATCCCTTTTAACCAACAAGGCTACAAATTTTGTTACAATTCAGATTCAAAGGAATCTAGTAACATTGTTCAAATCCACAAAACTTCATTAGAAATCTAGTGGTTCTCTCATACCTTGTTGTATTCGTATTACCAATACAAGCATGGAACGGGTTTTGGTTTGTCGAATTTCCCTTTCGCTAGAAAGATATTTACGATTGAAGTATTCAGATTTTTAACTATCCACTGGATAGTCAAATCTGTGTACAAAGTCACTGCAATTAGCAAATATCACTTTGCATTATCCTTTATTACTCGGCCATAATTAATTAATTTTCACACAACACTTCGAGGACATATCAGATCACAAAACTACACATTTGATCAACCATTCATCACTATTTGCACATGTCAACAAAGTTATTAGATCCTTTTAAGGATTGCAATGAATCTTAAAAACATGTTGTAGACCTTTCTTCATAGGGGAACCCTTATTTATCATTATCATGATGCAAAACCAAAACTTACCCCGGGCAATTGTTCATCACAAAATAATTGCACATTGTGGCAATCAGAATATTAATAAACACTTCAAGTGACACACCATATAATTTAATTATAACCAGACAAGTGTTAACTTATACTTTGTATTCAAATAACAATTGGGGCCATCATGTAGTATTTTAAATACATATATCATATATCATACTGTACATAATAAGACAATTAAAATGACAACACTGATAATCTTTATTATACAAGCCTTAATACATGCACATGAAATAAGATATCCACACACTTTGTTTTCAAGCTGCAACTTCGCAAAGAAATGAAATCTATCATTAATATTGTTTATATACCACATTCTGTACAAATGTGACAACAGTACTTACAAGCTACCACACACAATAAGAAATCCACTGAATAAATGTTACAAGTTGTAACTCGGCACAGGGGATAAATCCAGCATTTATACCATTCATGATCATTCTGTAAAATCATTATAACACTACTTAGTTAACTTCCAAGCTTCCACAAGAAATAAGAAATCTGCAGTCTTTGTTCACAAGTAACAAGTAGCAAACAGTTAAATCCAGTAACATCATTCATGAACATTTTGTATAACCATGACAAGTGTTATCAAGTTTATACAATTAAGCTTCCACATCAGAATAAGAAATCTGCAGACTTTGTTCACAAGTTTTGACTCGGCAAAGGGGACAAACCCAGCATGTTAACCATATACAAGAACGTCTTCTGCACCTATCGCAGCCCTGCATATCCTCATGAATGCATTAATAATAATAATAATAATATACTCGATTTATATAGCGCCTAATATGATTCCATCCACTCAGCTCCACTAAATGTTCAACCTTTGAAAACACATAGATCTATTTCATCTTCAAAACATGCTCAGGCCAGCTTCGGAGAATGGTGGATCTCATGGGGGCAAGATGACACCCATCAGACCAGGATCAGACCAGGGATGGTGGGGACAGAGGGAGGAGGGACAAGTCCACATCCCATGAGGACTCTCACGTCCACCCATGCATCAAAACTTTGACATTTTCAGAGCTCAACTTTAACTTTTAAACTTTACTTTCAGGTTCCAAGGAACGCAATACCCCTATAGTAGTATACCCTCGGTACACACTCTATAACTCTTAAACCGCAGGTGGGGCATATTTGTACTGTACACTACAGAGATTTCGCATAATCTTTGGGTTAAGGTAAATCTTCATCTCAGCTATACCTTTATTCAGATGATACAATAATCTTAAATGCTTACCTTCCCTTTTCGGTCGAGATAAAGATGATCGGAAGACAATAATCATAAACCGTTCACTTCCACTTAAAATTCAATTTTCAGTCAAGATATTCCATTGAGCACTATAATCCATGAATGATGAGCATAAAATCAATAATCAGAGACACCTCGGCCTTTCGCAGAAAACAGTGACATGCACGCACCTTTACTTTCATGTTCCAAGGAATGCATCACACCTATACCCTTGGTACACACTCCATGGCGATGGTACGTAAGCGCTATATATGAAACCTCTTGTATTTAGCGCTATATATAAAGAAACTATATATTGTATTGTATTGTACGTAGATGGCACAGCTATCTAGACTGATGGTATAGGCAGACAGCTGGGCTAGCCAGTAGTAGCCTGGGTGCCACATCTGCAGCCCTGCCTTCTCACCCAACAGCTAAGGCTTGACAATGCCACATACTTTAATTAATGAGGACTAATTGCGTTACAAGCGTTACGGTGAAAAAGGTCAAATGAGCGTTGCATACTTCGCCACTTAGCTACTGGGATGATAGGCAGGGGGAGCGGTACTCGTTGATTTAAGTCTTTGTGACAGTAACAGGCACATCTAGACAGCAACCTTCACATCACATTGTTAAAGGTAGTTCAACTTTAATTAATGAGGATAATTGCGTTACAGGCGTTACGGTGAAAAAGGTCAATTGAGCGTCGCATACTTCGCCGCTTACCTATACTGGGTTGACGGGAAGGGAGAGTGGTGGTACTCGTTGATTAAAGTCTTTGTGACAGTAACAGGCACATCTAGACAGGCTCAGCCTTCACATCACATTGTTAGAGGTACACTGTAGTTCGGATTCGTAATACAGATGAGGTGTGGTGCCATCTTGAGAACGTCTTGCACATAGTGCAACGTGCACACTGGCTCATAGTTATGTAGTGTGCACCAATGCAGGAATTAATTTATTTTTTATTTTAGGGGGCTACTTTTTCAATCTGATGGATATCACAACATATTTAACATAATACCCTATTATAAAGATGGCAATTTTAGGGGCTACCTACTGAATCTAGGGGGCTATTTTGAAAATAAGGGGGCAAAATCTCCCTCAGCCCCTGTATATTTCCTACCCCGGTGTGCACAAACTAGCGGTGCCAAACTAGCCTAGTTACCGACATTCAAACCGGTTTAGACTACTCTCTTTATATTGTCTACAGAGTTGTAGTACAGAGAACATGAGATATGTTCTGTGCAGTGCTTTCTTTGGAAGAAAAAATGGGGACCTTTATTTTATAATTTAAATTGCAAATTTTTTTCTCAAAATGTATGCATCAATAGGGAAGTAAAGAAAGAAATCATAAGCTTCTATCATCCGTACCCCAACATATTAACCCAACAGTATTACACTCATTCAGCTCTTAAAAATTAAATCACTTCCCTACCGAAAGATTTCAAGTGCCTGCTTATTAATTAAGTACTTGCAACTTAGGCTGTCTTGAGCTAATTTGCTTGGACATAGTGTATGCAAATGAAGTATTTACTCAAAATTGTATCTAGTCACAGGGCATCTTGAAATGGGATTAACTAATTACAATCTCTGGACAAGAGATGTTTGAATGCGTGCGTGCCTCATGATGATGAATGCAAATAAAAGATCGCAGTTCTTGGCCAATGTGACAAAGAACTTAAAGGACCTATAGCGTCTAGATGGCCTAATTTTCACAATTCGGCTCTCTATATGTAATTTTTCCTGAAGAAAAAGAATTTGGCAGTCATTTCTCATGAAATCAATCAATTTTTGGGTAATTAGTAAATATCTAATTGTCATGGGAACGCCCCTTTTAAATCGCCAAAATGTGACGTCATCTTAAGTACGGACTAATGAACTAAATTCTGTAGATGACGCGTCATGACGTAAGCCAATGAATTGTCAATCACATGTCAATCACGCTGCCGATTCCGGACCCTAAATGTGGGTGGGGCGTAAACTGGCTGCTAAGTGAGATTTGGCATCAGAAAACTAGTCTTAAATCACTATTGTGTTTATTTTTATGGATTATTTTTTCGGCAGACCTATTTTACAAGTCATCAACTATGGAATAAGTGCCAAAGTACGTTGTATTCTTTAGGTCCTTTAAGATGCACACGTGTCTTCAAGCACACATTGTATTTGTAAGCTCCCCTAGCCTATAAGCTCCATTAATTAAATCCAATTAGCTCTAAATGAAAGATACATGTAAATTGCAAATGATCATTTACAAAAGATTTCATGAAGCACTATACTACATTGTCCCATATACATGTAGATGTCCAAGTATTATATGCCATATCATAATTATGATTTATGAACATAATTTGCAGATATTGATTTCATTTCTGAGAAATGTTTCTGGCAATTAGTATAATTATTCACGCATCTAGAATCCGTTTAATATGATTATCATAATTATGATTTCTGAACATAATTTGCAGATATTGATTTCATTTCTAGGAAATGTCTCTGGCAATTAGTATTAGTGGATGTGGTCACTGTGGTAAGATTGGTAGAGTGCGCGCTTTCCGATCATGAGATCCCGAGTTCGAACCCTGCCCACTGCGTTTGTCCTTCAGCAAGACAATTTATCCACTATTGCTACTCTCTACCCAGGTGTATAAATGGGTACCGGTAGGAGGTGAAAGCCTTTATGTGAACGATCTTCTTGAGCCCACTGAGCGCTTGGAAGGAATACTCCCCAGGGAGTGGAGATGGTGCACACAATGTGTGCTGGTTTGCATTGTATCCTATGACCGGGGTAATAATAAAAATTGTAAAGCGCTTAGAGATGATTATCAATCGTGATAGGCGCTATATAAATAATAGATATTATTATTATAATTTTGCATGCATCTGAAATGCTATAAATCATGATACAACTGTCTTGACATTTAGACATAATTTGTCACTGAACCATTATATCAATTATCAGTTGCATTTAACTACAATACAGCTTATTACATTACTACAATCATTAATTAAAGAAACAATACACCACTCATGTATCTAGACAACCTATAATTCTGTAGTTGTGCGTGTCCAAAATTAAATTTCCTGTTGAACATTAATGAAATTATCAGACATATTTTATAACAATGATGGTTAGACTATAATGACAAAAATATCAATAATCATATTCAATTAGAATGTATTACACATCGAATATAATTTTGTTAAAATTTTTTTTTCTTGGTCAACCATTCTGCAAATAAAATACATACCGTGGGGAGTACGAAGAACGGCGGCGGGATAACATAACGTAGAATGCAGAGACAATCTATTCCAAGAATATATCAACCGATTGTTTATAGCGAGCACAGGGAAAATATAATATAATATAATATGTCTGAATCTATTCCTCAGTTAATAATGATCCAAAGTCCTCCTCATTCACAAATATCTTCATTAGCTATGAAATCCTGAATCACAGATTTGGCAGATAATAACTCTTGTTTTCAAACGCGTTTATAAAATACAGGTATATAGGTAGGTATATCCAGAGCTCACACTGTTCTGTTGTAAAACAGGTATCCTAGACATCCACTCAATTAAAACTGTCAGGAATCTAACACGTACTCGTCAGTCTCGTCCCCGAGACAATGGGCTGCATAGAAGAATAACGGGCCGGTGACGGGAATCCATATATAATTCTGCCAAAGCAAACTGAGATTGATCAATAAAAACTGACAGCTGCACCGTTTGGTTAGGTACACTGACGATCTAGTAACGGGTTTGCAACATAACAGTCTGATATAAGTATATGTGATATACGAAGCCCTCCAAGTCCAGTCTATACTCGAGATATCATATCCAGTGTCCGGCAAGTATATGTACATCTGTCATGTACTTATACTGGTAGGTCCAAGTGCTTCATAGTCCTTGGCTTGGGTATACTGGAATCCAGGTAGGGTGAACTATAGATTGAACTGAAGGTAAAGTTATCCAACAGATATATGCGAACATGATCCACAAACATCCCTTCCTCCTTCAATCATAGTACCTTCTGTCATTCCTTCCACCTATTCCTTCATTCATTCATTCACTCATTCATTCCCTAGTAGTAGTAGTTTGTCCTATCCAGACTCCAGTCATGAGTCCAGTTCGCAGCTGCAGCACTGAGCTCCAATTCCAACAGGCTAGAGACAGACAGCTGGCATAGACCGGTAACGAACGATATGAATGGAGCTAATAAACCGCAAGACTGAACGGTTAGAGGGCAATAGCTGTCAATGCCGGTATCTGAGGGGTTCCACCCCCTAGGGCCCAAGCTAGGACAATTTAATCACGCACTGGTACTCACCCACACTCTTATCACCCACAATTAGGCACACAGAATTGTGCCATTACACGCACACACAAACACACAAACACAGGGAGATCATGTTCAGCTCCATTATGCGGGGTTAAAATGCATGCTCATGTCACACCCCAGTGCACAAAGTACATTTCTGATTACCAGTAGTTTACACAAAAGTTAATCTACATGGTGTGTTCCCACTTACTCTCCCTTGCCCTGAATATGAATTCATGTGTTAACATTAAAATGGCACTTTGAAGGCAAGTGAGAACACTGCCTAAATTTAACCCTTAGTTTAGGTACCAGGTTATAAGAAACCCATGGGTCACAGAAATTCAAGATTTCTTTTTTCCTGCCAGGCAGCTTGGGGAGATTCACCAGGGGTGCTTTTATGCTTTTATGTTTTCTGATCGTTTTGTAAATTCACTATTCATTTTGTATCATACATTGTACTTTATTTTGAAATGCCGAATAAATAATAATAATAATAATAATAATAAGAGGGCGGATGAATTTCAACCCATTTTCCAACCCATTTTTCCTCCCATGGTTACAAAAAGTTACCATGATCAATGAATAATTAATAATTTGAAGAATGGTTTACCCGTTGTCATAGTTTTGTCTAATGTAAATTTAATAAAGATTAAATTAAGCATGAAAAATTGATTACTATGCAATAGTACCGTCATTGAAAATGTAGCTCTGTCATTGCAATATATAGAATATCAATACCCATCTTTTAATTAGTTTTAGATCATATTGATAATGATGATTACACTGGTGAATGTGTATATAGTGTAGCGCGTTTACGTACCACTCCCTAACTTTAGTAATACTGCAGGAAGAAATATTCAGTAATTGTTATGCACTACAATTAAATTGTTACTAAAAACCTACTGTAAGGTTACATAATCTAAGACTTAAACTAGCTTCTGCAATCATTTAAATCCCTGGTATGGCTTAGTAACACCCCCCCCCCCTCCCCTCCCCCCCCCCCCAACTTACCAGCATACCAGCATTATCACTCGGTACCATGACATTTTATGGCATAGAATTTGCTGAACTACATACATTTAGCTCCTGATCAAATTGACAGTTGATATCTCTAATCAGAAAGATAACAACTAAGTATCTTCCTCTGAAAACTAATCCAATCAAGCATCTGCACTTTGAACTTTTTACCCCTGGGACTTGTTTTATATAACCATAATACAGACAATCGCTAATTGTGGTATGCCATTGCAATCATAAAACACAAGGAAGTGACACAAAATTAACTACCAGTATTTGCTGATCGCAGATTGCAAAATCATGTTCGTGAATAGCTTCTGACCATATGAGCAATGAAAATTAAGGGGTTTCAGGGACAACGTCGTACTAGAGTTTTCTATAGCTCAGTCGGTAAGAGCGCTGGACTAGCAATCCGGAGGTCTTGGGTTCCAATCCCGTTGGAATCCCATTTTCTTTGCTCTTTTTCAATCACATTAACTATTTCTGGTCAGTTTCTTTATAATTATGTTTGAATTAATCTTGTAGACCATGTTACATCAAAGATTTATGAAATGAAAAATTATTGACCAAATTTTAATCTTTGCAAAAGCATACAAAATCACCAATTTGCTAGCATAAGTGAATCTACAAAAGTAAAACATTTTGTGTGGATTAACTTGAAAACCTTGAAAACTATTAAATTTTGTACTGCAGTGTGCAACTCTATACATCACATGTGCATATATGCACACGAGCTGGAACAACATTGGACAAATGTATACAAAAAAGTAAAACAGTAAAACAGAAACAGAAACTCAATGTTGCTGGACCGTGGATCTGGGAGTTTGTTATTTAATGTTTGGTTGCCCAATTGGACAAGTAAAGATCATTTTGGTTGCCCAAAGCCCGATTTAGGTGGCCCTGCAAGCCAGTGGTCAGTGCTTGTTTTCGAGCCCTGCCTAGACAAATCCTCCCACTTTGGGATAATGCAGTAGCTGGTACAACTACAAGGTTCATGGATAATTAGTTAGCAGGTCAATATTCAATCCTGCAGTAGGGGTGTTCACACCAAGGAGAAGCCTAGTACCTCCTTGTTCACACTTACTAATCTAACTGCTCATTCTTGGGGAATCCATCCACTATACTACTACACTACAGTAGCTGGTACCAGCTACTGTATAGACCAAGTCAAGTCAATGTTTATTCTTTCTAGCATGTGTGTTCCCACAACTCAAGTTAAAATGTTCACTAACGTTTAGCAACAGGAATGTGTTCTCACTTGCATCATGCTGAACTCAGTACAAACATTCCTACATTGCTATATAAAAGGAACAGTTGAATATAAGTATCCAATGGTGTATCACTATCAAGGGGTGTATCTATCCAGGGGTTGTTTCTCAAAGTTCCTATTAGTTGGACCTAACAATTATGGAAAGCCATTTGCAGGCTTGGAATAAAGCATATTCAAAAGCAAAAAAGTATTTGAGACTTCCAGCAAAAAAAAATATATCAAATTTTTTCTAAACTCCTTGATAATAACAAATATAATTGATTTTTATAAAACTTTATGCCTTTTCAAAAGAACTGCTTCAACAATTTTACAAAGACACTATAATGGCTCTCCATAATTGTTAGGTCCAACTTAGGATCTTTGTGAAACACCCCCCAGAGGAGAAGTCTTAATTACTGGATACTCCGATAGTAGACGTGACTATAATAAATTTTCTACAAGGTGCATTCACACTAATATCTTAGATTTAGCTGAGTTTGGCACTGTATTTCATCCTAAAGTAACTTGCAAAATGTAAAAGTACTAAACAAGCAATGGAGCAATGATAATATACCAAAATTCATATTTCATATATCCAGTAATAATGTTAAAATGAAATTTACAAAATGTTAATGTTAATTCCAATTCAAACATATTTACTCAAATTTGGTAAGTACTAAGTAGTGAAACATCAAATGTCATATAATAGGCACGGCTAGACACTCGCACTGGCCCGGGGCCAGTGAAATTGTACTTCGGGCCAGCAAAAATGTATAAAAGTCATATTCTGGTGGCCTGATCGGGCAAGCAGATTTTCAGCCCAACATTGAAAAAATTAGAAAATCTTTTCTTCCATGTCCTGCTTCATCTATAATCACAGAATTAATCAGGAAAGAGAATACATATTTTGAATAGTAAAAAGTTTACTCATGAAATAACATTTTTGGGCCAGTAAATTTTTCTTTCAGGCCACCAGAAAAGGGGAAGAAATAATTTCACTGGCCCGACCGGGCAACTGACAAAAAAGGTAAGTGTGGAGCCCTTATGCCAAATCGGGATTGTGAGATCGGTGTGAACAGACCCCCAATCTCTGTGTTTGCTTAATCACTGCTAGAGAAGAGGGCAGGAGTTAAACTGTTGCCAAGAAAGGCGGCGCTCAAGGTTTTTGAGGTCAGATGGAAAAGAAATGCAAACAGAAAAGTAGGTATTGTTATACACAGGTTTTAGTTTTTTTTAGACTGATTCTGTTTATGATGTTGATGAACTATGAAATTTTGTAATGTTGCGCTGAACATTACAAAGAAAAAGGGAAAAAATGTTATGGATAGATTTGTTAAATTTGTCTGAGCCTGTATTATGATGTTGAACTAGTGAACTTTCACAATGTTGTACCGAACATTAAAAAACAGGCATTGTTAATAGGTGAAAATGTATTGATTTGAAACTCAATAAAAACTGAATGTAGATAGGGTATCTTAGGGCATCGTTATTGTGATTATTATTATTATTGTATTATTGTGTGTGTGTGTTTCTTTTAAGACTGATCCTGTTTATGATGATGAACTATGTATGACATTCCATTATGTTGCACTGAACAAGAAAAACAAGCATGGTTAAGTGAAATTCCATGTCTGAATTTGAACAATCACTGAAAACTGATTGTGTTAGTTGGGTCTATTAGGGTGTCAACATTGTGTTGTTATTGTGCTGAATTTGAAAATACACAAATTACAATTGCCACATGGGCGATATATACCTAAAATACTAAATGCTAAATAGAAACTTACCCTATGTCCGAGTCGCTGTTCATTAAATTTTCTCCACACCCAAGGGGGAACTAAACTGGAAACTTCCTCGTCAATTTTGTGTGCATATTATCCCAAGTTTTGCAAAAGACGAGTTGAAGTCAAAACCAGTAGCACTACAAGACAGATCCTAAACTGAATTGCAATAAAATGAACTGCAACTCCCTATAATAAAACTAGGCTTGTAATATTAAACACTCCTGAACTAGCCTGTTCATCAATTCCCATAAATCACACCTCCTATTCAGTTTTCCAATACCCTAATAAATTTAGTTTCATGGGAAAAGGGAGCTAAAGTACAGCCAGCGAAAGAACCAACAATTGTCCGCACTCCCTCCGTTTTTTTTTTCAGTCTCTCCGTGCAACTGTAGGTAGACTATCCCCTTTTTCACAAGAGATTCTAAGAGAATAAAGTCCAGAATTTGTGATTCTATACAATTATTTTATGAAAAGGCTCCCTATTGGGAAGAAGTAAACTGTGAAAAAAAACTCCACACGCAACTGAAGGGTGAGGCTGAGAACATATTAGACTTCGCACCACTGGTCACCGATAATGATCAATTGTAACAAAAAAATGTGCGCAATTATTGCATTTTGATTGATTGTAAATTCACGCCGGCAGAAAATTCCCAGTTTCACTTCTACTTCCTCTACTATTAATATCAATTAAAACAATATTAGCATAAATTTACATTCAAAAGTATTAAACAGTTTAACTAATATCAAATAAAACAATACTAGCATAAATTTACATTCAGAAGTAACAGTTTAACAAATGGTATCGTTAAATTGTTTTTATTACATACAGTACAGGGATCATGGATTCAGGGAAAACTAAACACATTTTCCAAGTGCTATCAATGTGACCGTAGGATTTAATCGTATGCAAAGAACAAAGTGTGGAATATACCTTACAATTATAGTAGAGGATTGGGAGAATTAGAGTGTCCGTCTCATGTACAGGAGGTCTCGGGTTCAAACCCAGACCGGTTCATAACAAAGACTTGTAACTGTTATGTAGAAGATAATCACTTGTCTTGCGAAGTCAATGAACAGAAGAACGCATGATGTTTCGGGCGCATCTGCTACCCTTCGTACCTCTCAAAGGGTAGCAGATGTGCCAAAACATTGTATGTTCTTCCGTTCGTTTACTTTGCGAGATAAGTCATTATCTTCTACAGTCAATTAAAATCTAAGCGTATGCTGCATTAATGTTAGTCTTTCATTTCTTTATTATTATTTAGGAGATGTCTCATCTATCCTTGCCTAAAACTGCAAAGTCCCTTTAATTTTGCTGGGATTTCACCCTTTGACGGATAATCATGCAATCTAAGATGTGCTCAATGCCTACGGAATGACTCGAATATGAATACAAGCATTTCTCAGAGCTGCTTTTAACGAAGAAAGATCCCCCCCCCCAAATAAAGCGTAATGATTTCCCCCAAGATTGACTAGGAAACGATTCAGGCTTAACTTTAACAGCTGCTCTGTAGGACAAGATTACATGGGAAAATGATGTTCGGGGAAAACGGACCCTCCCCCCCCCCCCCCCCCCCAAGAAATTTAAAATTTCTTTCAAAAATTGAAACAAGGATTTTCTATTATCTTGCTACAAATTTGAGACAGATAAGCTTACACTGAACTGCTTGAGGGAAAGCTTTGGAATTTGATTTCCCTTTATTTATCAGGAATACCACCAAGTGTCTTTCAAAAGAACCCACAAAACCCTAAAAAATATTAAGTCCTGAGCAGTTCGGAAAAAGTCAGTTGCATTGCAAATTTGTAACACTTTATAATAGTGAATGTTGAATTCACTACAACATGACACAGATTTAAGGGGTTGCTCTGTCTTGGTAAAGTGTATATTTGAGTGTTTGTAAATGTATAAATGTAATTGTCTGAATGTGTGTGACATTTCAATGAAAACTTGGGGCCTGTTTGATATATGTGACCGGCTATATAGCAAAACCCAGCACTTGTCGGTAATTCATGTTTTGAAGGAATGGGTATTTTAAGTTCACATAATGTGTGTAAAAGACCTATGATTGTAAAATTGAAACAATCATATCTTCGCCAATTGTTGACCAATTAGTTAGAACAAAGCATCAAATGAAAGCTTGTGATGAGGCCTTTCTAATGGTATGCAAATCTATATTTGTAATTTTACCGACAAGTGCCAGGTTTTGCTATAGCCGGTCACATATTGTAAACTAAGTCAATATTTTCCTCTAGGGTTTATCTAAGGACTTTATAGTATACAAACTTAATTACAAACAAAAAATCTATCAAATATTCCAATAACTTTCACTCAGTAATCACATTTGCTTTGATATAGTTTTTAACCCCTTCAGGACTGGTCCCGAAAATACTTGTAGCTTGGGTCTATGTAGATTATTCATTACAGGTTATAGCAAAATCAATCGGTCCTGAACGGGTCAAATGAATCATCCTCTAAGAGGCTCATGACTAAAGTTGATGGTTGAAAATAGCTCCCTTTTGATGACAATCAAATGTTGGATTGGTCACCAACAAACAAGGAAAGAGTGAATTCAGCCCACGCCAGCAGACACCACACTTCCGGGGAGAAAACTATCCTCTTCTTCTTTAACAAACTTAATTTTATGTTGGCTTGCAAGTAAACCAATTCATAAAGTTTAACCATGACAGTACATCATTATAAAAAAAGGGGAAATTCAGTTTGTATATTAAAGCATAATAAGACAACATTTGGTTTTAAAAACACAACTTGGTAGGGTTCGAGAACCCTGCAAAATCAATCAGCCATATAAGTTACAAGTTTAGCAAGCTTCATCGAGCGTTACTTTGGCTTCAAGTAAACCCTGCAGTTCCTTTCCCTCCCCATTTCTACACTGTAGTTTCTTTCGTCTAGTTTAACCATGACGGTACCGCATAATAACAAAGTCCATTCATTTTGTATGTGTATAATTCACAAATGATAATAAGAGAAGTAACCAGCTCCTGATACGCTTTGGGTTAAAGGGAACCACCACCCCGAAAAATAATATTCCTATAATGAAATGTAATTGTTTTGGTAGTCCATTCCACCTACAAGTTCAGAAAATTGGCTTCCAGAAAAATTAAATAAATCAAAAACTCATCACCATACTAGTGTAGGTGTACATGGGTCTGCATACGAAGACTACGGCTATTGTACGTACGTGTGTATGGAGTTGGCGCACGCACTCGCAGACAATTGGCACATACGGAACCATGAGGCCCTATTGGTTCCGTAAGTGTTGGTGATTAATTGTATTGTTTATGAATTACACAACCCTTTACAAAGTGTTGTACATCTATTTAATATCAAACACGGATACCAAAAACGTATAAGACTGAATTGTTCTTTGCGTGGTGGTCCCCTTTAACACATCTTGGTATTGGTAGGGGTGGAGAAATCCTGCAATATCCATCAGCCATCAGTTTCAAGCTTAGAGAGCTTCATCAAGCCATTAGCTAACCTTGAACCAGGGCCAGCTGGTTAACACATGAGGCCACAGCCAAAGTTACTCGATGCCTGCTCAAGTTACGCACATTTACCATGCAGTTGACTGTTGCTCCGTCTTGGTATGTACACTAGCTTTGCTAACTGCGGATTATGTTTGACACCATATAGAATGCTGACTGCATATATGGTACTTGCAATCACCCCCCCCCCCCCCTTCCCCGCCCCTCATTTATATCTCTAAATACCCCAATTCCCCCACCCTGGTCAATCAACTAAGTATCTTGAATGTCAGAATGAGTTATTCAAGTTCTTTGCTCTTATTTATACTAGATATCTGACTTCTTGTTTAATTGTATAAACTTTCTATGCATCCATGCCTTCATATGCCCAAATTTGCTTTCAAACTATTACATTTGGGCAATTCCGTATGAGAGAAGGCAAAAACACCACATCTCAAAGTTGAGCAATCTTCCCTAAATCAAACTGTTATCAATAGAGGAAAACTTGAATTTTAGGAAACTGAAAACCGTTTGTATATAGTTTGATTGGTTTTTCAAATATTTCTGCTTGAATTGAACAGAAATTTATGACCTTTTATTCATAAATCAGCTTCATTTTGTGAAAATAAAGTGAATCTTTTAATTCAATGACTGTTTCTGCTCATTTTCTCATATTTTCCATACGATGTTGTAACAATCACAAATTGTAAAGCATGGGCAGTAACTTCATTGCATATTTTTTTGAGAATTTTTTTTAATCTATGCACATTTGATCGTAATTCCGTTACGATAAAACGTTTTAAGTTTTTCTCAATATCTTATTACTTGTTCTTTAGTCATGTCATTGTGAAATCTCTTCCTTCACCATAGTCCTAAGAACTTCCAACATAATTTTCTGAAATAATGTCACTACTTTTTCCAAAAATGGCGTAACAGTATTAGTAATTCCGTTACGTAACGGAATTACATGCACATGGTTTATAAGGTATTGAATGATATTGCTGAAAATAACATTTTTTCTTGCTCTGAATGTAGAAATACCCTTTAAATAGCATGAACTGTAGCCATGTAGACAATAAGTCATTATACATACATGTACTGTACAATGTTACTTTATGTGACTCATTACCTCACATGCTTCATATTGCATCAATGGTGATTTAACTAAATTGATACACGATAGATAATTTCTCTAATTTCTCCATGAACATAATAGAGATGATAATGTTCTATCATTAAATTAGTTTCCAGCAAGACCCACTTGACTGAAATTATGAAGATGCAGCAGATTCATGTTTGTACTTAAGAAAGGAAAAAACGAAAACAATAACAAAACATTTAAAATATCCAGTAATTAGTATGACACTGGTTCTACATTTATTTTCTCACATTAATTTACATTGATGTATTTTAAGATATAAATCATACCTTCAACTTTCAAGGAGATTTAATATTAATAATTTTGTATGTAGATTTGAATATCATTGATCAGTTAAGGGCTCATAACTCACCATTAATTATGTAAATTTGTATTAAACTGAAGCATATAAAATCAAACATAAATACAGAATAGGCTTCAAGATATTCAAAACTATACATAATACAGGCTAAGATATGTTTTATTCATTATCATAAAGTCAGAATTCATTGAGTGTTCAGTGTGCTTCTGTATGCAGATCAAAGAAGATATACAAAGTATTTGCATTTTCAAATGGGAATTCCTAAAGGTGTCTTTCATTTTATGCAATTCGATTTTTATATTTTATATATGCCAACTTTTTGTAAAAGGATCATACATCCGAATACGATAATACATGTATTTCATGGAATGAATGAAAACGCATTCTAAATTGATTTGAGAGTAAATTATGATCACTTTAGGATGAATTTTTAAAAGAATAATTTTAGAATATAACAAGAGTTTATATAACAAATCTCGATTTGTTTGTAATTCTGTTACGCACACACATAAATTCAGGATTTGTTCTGGTCCTTATGTAATAGTTTAACAATGCATACATTGTTTAACAATGCATACAAATTAACAATGCATACAAATTCTTTACTATAGACTGTATGCAGAAAAATGTAACCAAGAAATTGCATTTTCATGGGTGGATTCATGGGTGGATTTCACAGGCGTAATTCCGTTACAGTGACATTTGTTTGTCTTAAGGTAATTTCAGAGGTTAAAATAGATCATTACTGGAAAAAAGATGTACCAAATTCAAGTTTGTAACTTAAATGATAAGTTTTTATTACCAATGAAGAATTTTTTGTGGTAGCTTTTGCAGAAAATCATTACAAAGTTAGTGTTGAATAAAAGACCCCTTTCCGTTATGATTGTATTTTGGTCTCCTGATGCTACAGTGTTATAGATTTGTACCTCTAGTACCCCTGCCAGTTATTAAAGTTGTAAAAACTGTGGAAGTGAAAGGAATTTTAAATATGATTAAGAAAACAGAGCTAAAAATCACTTATATGTCATTCTGTAACAGTGGAATTGCCCATTCACAATGCATTCCATTCAAACAGATTTCCAATATTCAGGAAGTTTACGAGGCTTTATAGCAATGAAAGTTGAATTATTTGACCTGTTTGTGATTTTAAATTGTTTAAATGTTTCTTGATATTGGTGATGTGCAGTTCTTTAGCATGTCACATAATGTAGGTACTTTTTTTTTTTTTTACTTTGGGTTTTTTCACAATTTAACCATTTTTCTTGAAGTAAAGGAAAAATTAAAAAATGTTGCTATTTTTTACTTCAAATATGATTATTATTGTCAAATTATTGATTTTTGAAAAGTATTGAAGCTAAAATGTGAATTTTTTGTTGTTCATGTACCGATTTGTGGAAAAGTTGATCCCACTGCTCAAGTTGTGTAATTCCGTTACACACTTTAGTGGACATAGTTTCTAGGATTTTTCTTTCATTTAATTGATGCAATCCTTTTTAATTTCTTGCCTACTAATATGAAGCTGAAAATAAACCAAAATAAAGCTGGAGTTTACCAATATTTTTTTCAAATTTCATTCTTATTTGTATTTTTGCCATATTTTCATTTATTTTACACATAACAAGTTCAAATATTGCTTTACAGATATGTCAAATCATGGTTTATATTCAAGTGCTAGATAGCCTTGATGTTTGCATTAGCATGTAAGAAAAGTTGAGTGCAAAATAATTGAGTTTACCTTGAAACTTTCAGAGATGTAATTCCGTTACAAATTTGTGTAATTCCGTTACAGTGGTCTTTTTTCAAAAAAGTGAATTTGTGAACTTATCATTGTGTTGTTTATGCACCTACTTGTTCCAAAATGAAGTTGACATTATCAAGATAGAAAAAATACATAAAATCAGTTTCAAAGTGTCTTATATTTCAGAGAAACTCAACGCAAACTTGTAGCAAAAAAAAAAATCCATTCTCCGGTAATTCCGTTACGGTCACACATATTGGTCTAGTGTGCAACAACACATGGAAGATATAAAACCATTTCCCTATCATGTTGTAGCCTGGTTACCTGTGCAACTTATATAAGTATCAAAATTTACTTAAGTCATGAGAATATTGCGCAGGGAATGAAATAATGAGCAAAAAACGTCTCTGAATGTAATTCCGTTATGGTGGAATTGCCCATTTCCTTTCAGCAAGCTCAAATTGAAGAAGTTCTTGAATAATGACTGATACAGAGAACACATAACAAGATTTCCTACAAATAGGACTAGGGGTGTTCCAGACAGACTTTGACTTTTCAATTCTACCAAATAATCTTAGAAAAGCTAGCCCCCAAAACAATAAAATGTCATGTATTACCCCTCCCACATAACTAATGTACACTCTAAACACATGCTGCAATATAGTTATACTTAGTTTGAATGCTTTTCAATTAATTAGTGAGGTGATCCATACATTCTATTCCTAGCTACCTAATGATGATAAATGATAATGATGATGATGATTATAACGCTGAGTAAATGGTCTAGTTCTGCTCAGCTAGGTCAATTGCATTGGCTGACAACTTTTTAACACGAGAGGGCAGCATAGCAAACTCATCTGCTGTCAGGATTCAGTGTTTGGATGTGATCAACATACAAGCAAGGTACTAGTATAATTATGTGACCGGCTATAGCAAAACCATGAAAAACCATGAATCACCGACAAGTGCTGGGTTTTGCTCTATAGCGGGTCACAAATGATGATGATGATGATTATAACACTTAGTACATGGTCTAGTTCTGCACGGCTATAAAGTCAATTGCAGTGGCTGACAACTTTTGAACACGAGAGGGCAGCATAGCACAATCATCTTCTGCCAGGATTCAGTGTTTGGATGTGATCAACATACAAGCAAGGTTAGTAGTAGTAGTAGTGACTGGCTATAGCAAAACCCTGTACTTGTCGGGTAAGTCATGTTTTGAAGAAATGGGCATTTGAAGTTCACATAATGTCTGTAAAAGACCTACGATTGTAAAACTAAGAAAAAAAAACAATCATATCTTCGCCAATTATTTACCAATTTGTTAAAACAAAGCATCAAATGAAAGCTTGTGATGAGGCCTTTCTAATGGTATGAAAATCTACATTATGATATTTACCGACAAGTGCAGGGTTTTGCTATAGCCGGTCACATATTATAGCTCATGATACATTTATTATCTGAATTCACACGTAATCTATTCAAAGAAATATGCAAACAAAAATATAAGACTCATGTTTTCTGCCATGTTTCCTGACAAAGGAGTTCAAGCATCTCTAGCAAATCTTATACAAATTCAGGATTATTATTTGTTGTAAAGCTGTCATGAAATCAAATGGTATTAAGTTCTAAAATCTAAATAAACATACATAGACCCCTTAATCCCAAACTACACATGTTAAACCTACAACAATAAATTTAATGTCACATGTTTTACATCAGCTGCGTTGTTTTCAAAGAAAAGAAGAAAATTGTGTTTTTTTTAAATTATGTTCAGAGAATTTCTGTATTCAGTTTTATTCGGAAGGAGAATGCGCATCAATGTCATTCAATATCATCAATGAATATAATAAAGGGATTGATCATAAAATATAGTAATTCATCCCAAAATCCATGAATAGAATTCAATGTCATGATAAACTGTCCTGGAACATAATTGAACATTTTTAGAAGCTATACTAAATGGGCAAAAAGAATATACCATACAGTCACTCTATTACCTACTGGACCCTTTAAAATGTCCCTCATTATAATATTACAGTAAATATATAACTGATAAAACAACCTACTAATTGGATGCCACCTGTTTCCCAATGCCGTTATTAATCAAACTATATCCACTTATAAAGGACTGTAACAACAAACATTCATCACCTATGCAAGCGATGCAATCAGAGGGATTTATGTCCTTAAAGGGATCTAGTCACTTTGTTGTCATGTGCAAAAAGTGATGAGTGGTTGATGCAATGTATATTGTTGTTGTTATCTGATATGTCCACTGGGTATTGTGTGAAAATTTCAAGTTAACCCCTTGACTACGGGAACTGGGTAGCTTGTGTACAAAGTCTATGGGGATTTCAGAAACTTGTAGGGAACAGGTTAAATGGACGTTTTATGGTCGAGTAATGAGCAAAAATGCAAAGTGATATTCACTAACTCATTGCACTCACTTTGTACACGGATTTGGTGATCCAGTGGATAATTTAATATCTGAACACTTCAATCATAAATATCTTTTTACCAAAAGGGAAATTTTAAAAACTGAAACCTGTCCCATGCTTTTAGTATGAGGGAACTGCTAGAATTCCAATTGGCTTTTGAGGATTTGAACAATGTTACTAAGTCTCTTTAATACGTAATCATTGCCAGACTACTGCGCTACTATATTGATTGACCCACTAGGCCACTGTACCTGTTTGTATACCAGATTTAATGTGTCCACACCACATTCCTAGTAAACCCGTAAACATATAGCAGGAGATTACAAATAATCATAATAATAATACAAAAATAGTAATAAAACAATATAATTATAATAAAATAACAATAATCATATTGAATATTCATATTCTACAATATCCACTTATAAGGTTGGTTCATAACGTTACGAACCAGAGCAAAATAATAGTGATTTCCTATTGAAATATATTTATTCGGATGGGCATATTTTAGCCAGTACGTCACATATTTGATTGATTTTCAACCTATGGGCATTATTTTGTATGCTTTTTCGGAAATTGAAGTTTAAATTGAGAAATTCTAAAAAAATAGATTTTTATGATGTCACAGCTTTGGTGCTCTATTTTCTGAATGGGTAAAGAGGATTCCCTGACTATTGGGTTTAGTGTTGATGGAAGGTTTGAAGGCTGGGAGTACTGACTGGTCGAGATTCCCTGACTTTTGGGTTTAGTGTAAATGCAAGGTTTGAAGGCTGGGAGTACTGACTGGTCGAGATTCCCTGACTTTTGGGTTTAGTGTTGATGCTAGGTTTGAGGGCTGGGAGTACTGACTGGTCGATAGACCATAGCAGCGAGGCTAGACAGTGCATGCAGGGGGGGGGGGGGGCTTTAGAAGCTTCACGCACATATGTACATACCAGGGGAAAGCTTTGTATGATCATTATAGCTAATTAATTAAATTGTTTCAAGCGACAATCAGCGAGCGTATCATAAACACTGATATCTAGATGCATACAACCGCTGCTGCCTGCAATTCTCCATAATCAAAATCCTGGCCATGAAATTCATCCAAACTCTCTATATTAATTTCAAGATGGATTATGACATTATTCATTTTAGTGTACACAGTGTGCAGGTAACAACCATCAGTGTACTAATTTGTGTTACCCATCAAGGACGAGAGCTATTTCAAGGCAAAATAGATCACTATTTTCCTGAACAAATTGGCAACTCCTGATTTGTTCTACCTTTTAATGACATTAAAAAAAGGTGGAAAATATTAAGTTATTAAAACTTAAAGACAAATATGAAGTAACTTTGCCACAAAGTTGCCAATTTGAATGCCAAAATCTGTTTTGAAAATACGACTTTGTGTTGCCAATTGAAGGATTTTCCTAAATTATAGCGATCTACGCAATAATAACAATCTTTAAAAAAATAATGAAAGCAGCTAGAGTAACAAAATAGGGCTAAAAAATATGAGAAATTTATGCTCTTTTTTTCTTCTGGCTGAAGTGTAGGACTACCAATCCACAAATATGTGGGTTATTGTCCTTGATTTGTTAAAAAGCCTTCATCAGTGTAATGTGTTTTCCAAAATATTTATTAGAGTGCATGTGATAAGGTAATTTTACTCCCATACCAGCACACGATAGGGAAGTAATCCATAAATACTGTATATGTCATCCGTCGTCTAAGGATCTGGTTCAAATTTCCAAAGGTTCATTGGGGGAATAATACATTTTCTTTAAAAAATGACAAATAGGTATCAAAACATTTGTTAAGAGGCAACTCTTTATATCTCAATGGTCTATTATTACATTATGTCAATATGTGAAAGCGAAAGGACAAAAATTAAAATGCAAGTCACACGGTTTTGATGTTTATGTCTGGCATCCGCGACATGATCATAGTAATCAAAACTCTTCTTGGTTCTAGATGTAAGTAAAATGTGAACAAAATATTTTAAAGAATATAACTGTATTAATATAACAAATGACAAATAAACCATTTTTGTTGTTGAAAACCTCCATATATGAGTAGCTGTGCAATAAATGGATAAAATTTACTCTTTTTTTCATGAAGTTCAAATTGATTTGAGGGTTTAAAGGAAGGAAGCAAAATTATCAAATCCTGAAGGATTCATGTCCGTTGATTGTAGCCATGAACTAGTTAGTATACATGCACTTTCATTTGGGTAGATATGAACAATAAATTGCATCAAATATAAAGTAACACAAAGTATGCAACTCAATTATTACTAGGTCATTTCCTGATATGCTTATTTATTAAGGTTTTAAATCAGCTATAATCTTAAATTATTAATAGGTAACATCCCTGCGCTCATTTTCACATATATATTTATATGACAATTACTATAAACCACACATATAAATATTTTCAATAAATTAAACTCTTCAAGTCTTCCAAATCTGGTATGTACAATGTGTGGTGGTAATTCTGTGGTACGATCAATATGTATGTTAATTATTATAGTCATACAAGTATGCATGCCTGTGTAGTGTGTACCATCGACCAGACTTTGAAAAATGAAGATATTGATCTAGAGATGCACAATTCACCCTGATGTCTGCTTCCAGACTCAGGTGTTTAGCAAAGCTCTCTCTTTCTCTCTCTCTCGGGTTCACCATGCGTCTGACTGAGTCTGCTGATGAGCCTTGCACTACACCATATCCCGTTTAAAGGGACCCATTAACTTTGTCATAATTATTCAACCAAAATCACTTGGAGCTTTTACACTTCTCTTGTACTTGTTTTGCTTATGGTATTATTAAACAGAAGAATGAAATGGGTTTTGATTTGTCAAATGTCTCCCTAAATATGGAGATATTTAAAGACTAAAATTAAAAGCATTCCGGAACGCTTTGTGGTCAAAATCATCCAAATTCAGATGCTTTGATCATTCAAAGTATCCAAATTTGGATCGGGATCAAATCCGACATCAATTTTCACTTTTTTTTCACTGATCTTTTTCTATGAAACTTTCACACATCATTCAGAATAAATCTTACAATGAAATCAAATTGGTATATATGATTGTGGTCTCAAATATCACTTTTGGAAAAATCTTAATATGAAGTTTAATAATGGATCCCTTTAAAGACGTTGCGTCGGTTAATTGCTCCCTGGGGGGGCTCTGGGCATCTCTGGGGATGAAGCATAACAATGGTGGAAGGCCAAGGCGGCTCGCTCGCTGATGATGATGAAGATGATGATGATGACTCATCAAGACGCGTTTGTTTGCCCCGGGCGCCACCAATCATTTGATTTCCCCCCTCACAGGTTCAAAGCGTTTTACACCCGATGTTCTGAATTGCCTCTCATTATGAGGACAATTTGTTTTTTTTATTATTGCAGGTTAAAGGTGCACCTGTAAAGTGTCAGATATTGCCCAAAATGACATTTGAGACTTCAATCTTATACCAAAATCATTGTAAGATATGTCCGAATGATGTGTGAAAGTTTCATTGAAAAAGAACACGGCTTTCCTGGTTAAAAAAGCGAAAATTTGCGTCAGCTTTTACAACGAATTACTGTATGACGTGTTTGGGGCTTATGACCGTTCATTAACGCTCTTGAGCTGAATGATTATCAATGATAGATATCGTCATACTAAAGGGGCATTTGAAAAAATCTTACCCTATTTTATTCTTCTCTTATCATAAGCCAAACAACACGGTAGAAGAGAAATGTGGAAGCTCAAATTAATTTTTGCGGAGTTAGACACTTTACAGGTGCACCTTTAACCATTAAAGAACATTGCTGAGTCAGTGCACGTGAAACCCGAGTACCGTTCTGTATTCCCCCCTCACAGTTCAAAGCATTTTACACTTGATGTTGAGAAATTTATGTTTCTGAAATCTTGTTTTTGTTATTGAGGGTTAACCATTTAAGATGAATAACAGTTTTGGGAAAGTTACAGAAAACATTTATATTGGCGAAAATAATTGATCAATATTGCTGAATAAGTATCTCAAAAGGGCTTGTATGGTAAAATCCGAACCTAAGCATCGTTACATGCAGAAATATCGGAAAAAATCCAATGGCCGCCCGTGAAAATCATGTGCGGACCATGTGGACTTTTGCACGTGGCGTATGCGCGATTCCGCGTTGGCGATCAATTTACTGTAAATCAGTTTTATAATTTTGCAAATATATCCATTAGTAGGCGGTTTCCCGGCCAAATGTTTATAATTCCGTATTATTAAAATTATATTCTTTCACATGGTTGGTAATAAGAGCGTACATTTCATTTTTTGTGTGTGGGGCGTTTCCCACTACTGTCATTTCCCTTTAAAGGGAGTGTCCGCCTTTTACAAATCGTCTGAACAGTTTCCAGTAACTCCACGAAAAGGAGATTTCAAGCCCTAATTTTTTCAGGCAAGCTGTTTTTATAACTGACATTTTCTTTCATATAAGACAACAACCTCGCAACTTTTGAAATTTGGCTTGCAAAAGGCGTACACTCCCTTTAAAGACATTGCTGAGTCAGTGCATATGTGACCCGTCCTACGTAGAAGAACCGAAAGTCGACAAAGTTGATTTTCTGGATTGTATTTAGTTCGATTCAGCAATATCTAAGCTTTAATATGATATAAAGTTTGTCTCATAATGATTCTGCAACGCGGAGTTATTGACGCTTTTCTAAGGCAAATATTGAACGGTCTGGAAATAAGATGCCGAGAAAATAGCTCAAGAAACTTTACATCCATTTCGAAAGTGAAATTAGCGTTTTAAGCAGGCCATAAATGAACCGATTGCATGAATAGAATGTCGTAGCAACCTTTATTCAATTTTCTTGAAAACTTGCATATCAGTAAATATGTATGATATACACCTTCCCTCCAGAAACTGTTGAATATTATCCATGCATGGTAGAGATATGAACAGATTTAATTACAATTTAAGTGGGTTTGGAACGATAAACTGTACACATCGAGCACATGATACAATAGCGAGCACTTTCAGGTAACAAAAGGGGCTCCGCTCTGGATCTGTTTATTGTTCGATTAATCGGTATTGACTGGCAGTTTGATTTTAGGAATGCAAACTTGCGTCTGGTGCGTAATGTAAAAACTATTACAAAGAACAGTATGTTGATACGTGAAAAGTAAAACGGGGTATCGAAGCTAGACATTTTGGAGGGGGAGGCCCCAGGTACCAAAGGGGGGAGGCCCCAGGTACCAAAGGGGGAGGGGGGGATCCGTTGGTACAGGGTTTGTTTTCGTTCTTTTGGCGGGGATGCCCGGGGATGTCCCTTAGAAAATTTTAAAACAGGTGTCTAAGTAACGGAGGCGAGCCTCGGTCAACTTCAAAATGAGGGTATATAAAAGAGTGGGATTGTGCTTTAGCCAACTTAAAACAAGCTCTAAATAGCGTTTGTTTGTTTTTTTGTGGTGTGGGGGGGGGGGGGGTATGCCTTATTATAAAATTATTATGAACTACTTAAATATTTAGTACGACAAATTAATTCTACATACGATTAATGAATGTTATGTTACAGGGCCCAATTCTTTAATCTATATAATACTCACACTCAACCAGTGGTGTACATAGTGTATGAGGTTGGAGGGGGGGGGGGGGGGGGGTGGGTGTGCAGTTAATTGGATAGGACTTGGGTCGTATTGTCATAAAGATACTTTGTCAAACTCAATAGGGCCACTATACAATGGAGGCCATTTGGATTACTAATCTCCGTGCACAGTCAATAGGGATTAAAGAATCTCGATGTGCGCTGGCCGCTCTTGATAGCTACAGAGATTCCAACTTAGCACAAAGGGGTTGTTAAGAGGCGGAGCTTAATATCGATCGCTTTTAGTGGCAAATAATTTTGGACCGCAAACTTTTCAAACCTGCAAAAAACATGCTTCAAAACTCTGCTTAATTTTTACCTTTCCACTGGATATTTTTACTGGATATTTTGCGTACCGGTAGAACAGATATCAGGGAAATGTATGAGGCAATAATATTTTTTTTCACTTTTTCATGCAATTTCAAATCAATCGTGATTTCTGAGGTTCGACATCTTGCGACTTCTGGCTCCTCTGCGGATGGCGAGGCACATATATGCAACTGGGCACTTTTAATTCCCCCCTCACAGTCAACTAATTTTAGACTTGACACCTGTAAAGTGATGTTTTTCTTCATTATGTGAGCACTTTATTTTTGTTATTGCGGGTTAATCACTAGGGAAGGGGCTGAGTCAGTGCATGTGAAACTGGGGTATTTGTTCCCCCTCCCCTTTAAATTTCGAAGGAATAGAGTATAGAAGCCATGACGTCATAAAAACACTTTTTTAGAATTTTCAAATTTGGACTTCATTTTCAGAAAGAGCATTTTACAAATAATGTCCAAATACCGAAAATCAAAGGAATAGGTTACGTTTTGGCTAAGATACGCCCATCCGAATGAATTTTACTTCAATAGGCAATCAGTGTTAATATAGTGCACTGGTTCCTAAATTTAGGAACCAGTGCACTATAACACTGATTGCCCATTGACCAAAAAAATCATTCGGATGGGCATATCTCAGCCAATACGTAACCTATTCCTTTGAGTTTCGGTATTTGGACATTATTTGTAAATGCTCTTTCTGAAAATGAAGTCCAAATTTGAAAATTCTAAAAAAAATGTTTATGACATTATTTATGACATCACACTTCACCACTCTATTAAACTTGATGTAAATAAATGCGTAGACTTTGAAGTGAACCTTGTTATGTCTTGCAATATGCGCTTTACAAATGTCTATTACTATTATTATTATTATTATTATTATTATTATTATTATTATCATTAGTATTAGTATTATTATTATTATTATCGTTATTATAGAAACTACAATTCCACATCTATAGCAAACAACAGGTGTCATCACTGAACTATACAGCAAATTAATTCTATTTGCATTTTGCAATAATGGGGAAATGGTAATATAGAGATATGGCGGTATATGCTTTGAAGGCCTTTGATCATATTTCCAATACATGATTTTTAACCCATTCAGGTCCTGCTATTTTGCTATAACATGTATTCTCCATAGACCCCAGCTGAGTATTTGGGGGGCCAGTTCTGAAAGAGTTCAATTTTCTTTCATATTTTTACTCTCACAAAACTCGCTTTTTCAATCACCGATTACTTGTTCTTATACATGGAATATAGTGCACCACAGCTTTTATTCATCGCACTATCGAGGACATTTATCAATTCATGTATCTAATTAATGAAATTATGTTCATGGAAAAGCACAAAACCTGTGAAAAGACAAAAGACATGACTCAACTCAAACAGCTTTGCATCATTATGAAAGCATGGATTTCAGATTCCAGGTAGTATAGTCTCAATGCACAGACCCTCACTTTCATGAAATATTCATTTTGCCCCTAAAAAAAATCAAGATTACACAGGTCGATAAATAAAGTTTCGTACCCTCATTTATTTATTTATTCATGGTATTTATTTTGAACACGTATGGCAGCAAACAAGCTGAATTGCACGTGCTAAACATTAAATCAAAACAAAAAATGTAATTCATATAAACGCAAACAATAATTGTGAAATTTGTCATTGAATGAAAGACGGAAGTAATGATCATTCATTTTGCAAACTAACAATGCAACTTAGGGTCTTTGATCAAATATAAATTATACATAAATATATTTTTAAAGGGAGGCTAGATCACAAGAAGTGAAGATTGATTGAAGTAGGTCACATAATCAATTTGTTAAAATCTGAAGCAGATCAGACGTTGCTGCATTATGTTACGTTTTTAGTGCAAATCCTCTCATACCTAATCCAACAGAAAAGCTCATCTAGCCTGCTAAAAAAATTATTTAATTTGAGCACTGGTTTCATATTTCATTTTATGGGAATCTAGATACACCACACCACAAAGAAAGTGTGATAATAATGAGCAAGTGTTGAAAACCAACTGTACACCGTCTCATTTCAAGAACCAAAATCGTTATATGTCTCCCTCTTTTGTCAGGGTTCAACAGTCAATGTTTTCCTAAGGGGAATACTAGTCAACCTTGCTCGATATTAGTTAAATCCATTGGTACTGCAGAAAATCTGTGACTTCTGCAAAATATTGACAAAAAAGTGGGTACCAAATATGACAAAAGAAAACAAAGAAATTGGAAAAGATTTAATAGAGACCTTCAAATTAGCAAATATTCAACTTATGCCAGTCTCAGGTCCTACTAAGATGAGTATCTTGTATATATTCATTGTCCATTTATATACGCCTTCTTACAATTTGCGCTTTGAGCACCTTATTAGGTGGATATTGCACAATATAAATATTAAATATTATTTTTATTATTATTATTATTATTATTATTATTACTGAGGGCTGCAAAAGAGCAAGGTATAAAGCTAAAATAATATCTCTTTTTAAAATATCATTGTGTATGTTTAAAAGGGTCTGAAGTTGTTGAGACTAGTATTCAGCAAGGTCATGTGAACACACTCAAGCACTCACACTCTTCATCTCTCATTCACACATGAGTGCTGTATCATCGTAGTATGAGTTTCCATGGTGATTGGCTATACATCCACAACCGACCATATATATATAGTATCCATTCATTCATTCATTTCATTTATTACTTTATCCAGCAGGCAGCACACAAATTAATTTATTTGCAATCTTTTCATCCTGGAAGCGGATATTCCACTAGTTTTCTGATGATTTCTTTTTTATTTATTTTTTGTACTGTAGAGAATGGGTATAATTTCTACAGCTGGCATTTAATGCCATCCAAGCGTTCTGGATTTAGGGGAGGAACATTAATTTGAGTATGTGATCGAATGTGTTATGCGTTTATAAATGTATAATATAATGTATAATTAATCAGTTTCAGTTTCATAAGTGACAGAATTAATCATCATATAATAGAAATCAAAGAAAATATATTGTTTCTCTTGCTACATATTCACAGTACTTTTTTTTTAGAATACTGTACATATACTGTACATATATTTTTATTTTGAATATTTGTGGCAAAATTTGAGTGAGTGTGGTGGTCATATTCATATTTAAAATCTATATTTATTTTGTTTATTAATTTAACATTGACAGATAAATTGAATAATAGTACATTCTGTTTTTCATACATTAATATGCAGAGATGCCAACCTTCACAAACCAAAAAAAGTATTCTGAGAGGTAAAAAACAGTATTTTGAACCAAAAAAAAGTATTTTCAGAGCTGCCAACCTTTAGAGGCAAAAAAACATTTTTTCGCGAAACCAATTCGCGCAGCAAAAATACCCTTTACGCGCGCGTTAATATAAAAGTTGGTTCGGTCGATCACACCAGCGTTTGTATGAGTTTGTTCGGTTTATTTGTGTTATATTTAATATATGTATCTGGAGTAATAGTTAATCAGGGTTCAACGTAAATTTTGTTGCCGTTTTCCGAAAAAAAAAAAAAATAAATAAATAAATAAATAAATAAATAAATAAAAAAATCTTTTATTTTTTTATTTTTTATTTTTTTTCAAGAAAACGTATTTTATTAGGGGAAAACGTACTGCCGTATTTTGCGTGAAAAAACGTAACAAATACGGCAAAAACGGAACGGTTGGCATCTCTGAATATGTGTATTTTATGAGTTCAAATTCATGCAGATAAACATATAAACTGCATTGATAAAAACATTCAGAATCTAAACCTGAAATTAAAAGAACAATGATTTGTATGCTAAATAAAAAGAGAGCAATTTTTCCAGTTCAAATTTCAAGGTTCAATTTCATTGTTCTTTTGTATTATCATTTGCAACTACATACTCCAAGCACATTCTATTCAAGTGCACTAACTATGTATAGAATATCTTTCCCAGGATGGTTCAGTTATGCATGAGTGAGAAAGAACACAATGCAGAACTCTATGCAGATAGTACGGAATCCCAGCCTTCATGCGATGTACTTTTATTAATATACCCGCCCAAAACGTAATGTCCATCTTTCTTGTTCACTCATTCATTCATTCATTCAATTTTTCCTCCTGATTAAATTTTCCCACCATCTCTCTAATCAAGTCAGGTGTTTTGGAGGACTGTATTAATTAACAAGCTGACTATGAATAGTATGCTATTTATATCTCATATTTATATCTTGAATAAGGCTGCTCGGCTAAAGCCACTTGGTAATAATGCTCCGAGCGCTTTGAGACTTAACTGTAAAAAAGCGCTATATATATATAAAATGGACAATTATTATTATTAATATTATAGTAAATATTTCTATTCAGAAATTAATCATTTGCATGGTATTTTCACTATCATGTAGGTTGCCTAGCAACCCGCCATCTCTAAGACACGACTAGTGTATTACCACTGCTTCTATCCGTACTAGCCATGCAATCATGAATGGTACACTATTTATATCTCACATTCAAGGGCAATATTTCCATAGAGAAATGATATTTTCTCACGCCCTTCCATCCTGATTTGCATGGTACCTTCACTTTTATGTAGGTTGGGTAAATATTACTTTCTACTTTTATTTCGTTCCAGCCATCTCTATTATCGAAGACAGGTGGTTTGGATGCTGAATTATCACTGTTCGTGTGCCCTAACCAGCCGACCGTGAATGGTTGCACTATTTATATCTCACATACATGATCAATATTTCAATTCAGTGATAAATAATTTCTCTCACACTTTGATCCTGATATGCATGATATTTTCACTTTTTTGTAATAGTTGGCTACTACTTTCGACTTTTATTTTGTTCCAGCCATCTCTATTATCGAAGACAGGTGGTTTGGATCATTTGGATGCTGAATTATCACTGTTCGTGTGCCCTAACCAGCCGACCGTGAATGGTGCACTATCTATTTATATCTCACATACACGGTGAATATTTAAATTCAGTGATAAATAATTTCTCTCACCCTTCTATCCTGATTTGCATTCTGATATTTTCACTTTTTATGATAGTTGGCTACTTCTACTTTTGACTTTTATTTGTTCCCACCATCTAATATAAATGTTCAATATTTCAATTCAGTGATAAATAATTTCTCTCAACCTTCTATCCTGATTTGCATTCTGATATGTTCACTTTTTATGATAGTTGGCCACTACTTTCGACATTTATTTGTTCACACCATCTCTATTAGCCAAGAGACGTTTTTATGCTGAATTATCCTTGCTTGTGCCCTCAACTAGCAAACCATGAATGGTGCTTTATCTCGCTATTTGTGACCGGCTATAGCAAATCCCGGCACTTGTCTGTAAAAATCAAAATGTAGATTTTCACACCATTAGAAAGGCCTCATCACAAGCTTTCATTTGATGCTTTGTTCTAAATAATTGGTCAATAATAATGACGAAGATATGATTGTTTCAATTTTACAATCATAGGTCTTTTACACACATTGTGTGAACTTAAAATGCACATTTCTTCTACTTTTATTTTGTTAACAAAAAATGTATCTCTTAACAAAAAAAATGCATTTCTGATTTTCTCCCACCTAATTCCTCCCTGACACGATTATTATACTTGTGTGTATTCAGTTTCATATTTCTGCCTGATATACTCACCATCCCTAATTTGGGAACTCATATATTTAATATCACAGCTCTCTTATGGTTAACTAGCCAACTATAACCGGTACACAAGTTGGATATATGATACAAGTATGATTAGGTTGAAATTAATTGTTCTCTTAACCTGACCATGCATATTATATAGAGATCGATGTATCTATAGCGTACCCCAATTAATTTCTTGAGACACTAAATAACACAAATTTCACCAGGGTCAAAATTAATCGAACATGCCTACAATCATAATTTTAAAACATTATTAAGATATATATATATTTTTTAAAATCACATTGATCAGCGTTCTTCTTCGTAACGTGAGACCCTCTAATATATTCCCCATCTATCACCCTATCATTCTGACAAGCAGACGATACAAGATATAAGATATATGATACATTTATATATGGGGTCCCGTTTGCTCAGTCCCACATTATACAAAATTATGTATGTGGTTTTCAGTCGGGCGCAGTAAGTGCATGGTAACCCTATATGCACTCAATGCACAGCTTTATGGATCAGGGGGCATAGTAGTATACGGACTGGTTTCTCTTCCTATAGCGGCATCTCCTTTCTCCTTCCAGCAAACAATGGCCGCAACGTTTGATCTCTAATGGCAATTTTATTAACCTTATAATATATAATATAATTTAGAATATATGAAGCGTTCCACTTATTTATACATTTTAAGGTAACGTACCGCATCTAAGCATTTTATTTTGTTAATGTAACTCTTTAAAAACACTAGAGTTCATTAGCATGCTACCTTGTTAACCTAAGCTTGTTAACCTAAGCTTTGTTATTGAAATAAGGAAAATGGTTATATTTTTGTATATAAAAGTAATATTCATACTAAGGTAGGAGGAAAAAAAAAAAAAATGAAATATCGCGATATTTTTAGCGGTGCCATAGAAATAATTTGTTGATGATATATAAAATGTTATAATATTTTTTAAATATATGAAGAAGAAATTAATAGAAAAGCAATTGGCAACAATAGTCAGATTTGACTGATTGCCACCAAACTAAACAACAACAACAACACAACCATACATTGCAGTATACTGCGTCACATTCTCATTTGATTTAATTTGCTATTTAATTCTGTTTGACATTTATTTTGTATAACTTATTATATGTATCGTATCTTTTGATGTTTTTATGAAGAATGTGAATAAACTGAAATGAAAAAATGAAATGGATGTAGTAGACTTTATCTTCGTATTTTAATAATCTCCAACATTTTAAGGTTCAGGTGTATGTTCTTGATTTATTGACAAAAATGAATAACTTTTAGAATAACTTGCAGTTTGAGCATAATTATGATCATCACAATTTCTAGAATCAATTACAAGTACATGATTTTATCAAATATATTATTTTAAGCAACGCTAACAAAATTACAGGGTAATTTTTAACATAAATGAGTGGGTGGACGGGTGATGTGCATAATTGTGTCAACACGAGCATGTGTGCGTGTGCGTGCGCGCGTGTGTGTGTGTGTGTGTGTGTGTATGTTCACGTTTGTATGCATTTTTCAATATATACACATTTATGTATGTGGGTGAGAAATGCAAATTGCACAAAGAAAAGTCTTCCTACGATTATTACTAGCTAAAAGTCAGAGCAGTGACCATGTTTGATCAATTCCAAGGGTCACTACAACGACATCTTGCGAGCAGTGCATGGCAGTAATTAATGGCATATAGGGCCCCCGCCATGTTCCTGTAGACAATGGGTTAATAATTGAATTAGACAACTCTTTGTGAATAACTGAATTAGATGAGTCTTTGTGCATTGTAGCACTGTATTGCAAGACAAAATATACAGTATAGTAAAGAGAATATCCTAATCATCACCCTGGAGTTACAAATTAATCAATCACACTACAGCCCTAACAGAACCAGTTTCAGCTGCGCTGCTGATGAATTATTGAGAATCATAGTTTCCAAGAAGTTAATGTGCATACCGCATGACGTATACATGCATCTAGACCTGTGTATATTAATTGATGGAAGGATTGTTTTTCGCACAACAGCTGCAATCATGGCCACTTCATGTATATGTATGTTCTATTTAACTAGACGCCAAAATAAAAGACTTGATGACAGTATGTAATAATATATGCACCTCTGTTGTGAAATACTATGGGTTACATAAATATGAAGGCCTATTATAAAGCATGTTTGATGAGATTCCGGTGAATACATAGACCATTTTAATTTCCGAGACATGAAGTACACACACACAAAAAAATGAATATAATGATGTTTGATTAACGAGTAACAAGATGAATACACTCCTCACATAAATCTTGTTTTGTCATGTCATTCACAACTAAGTTTAAAGTGATCTAGTAGCATTGTCAAAATCCACAAAACTTACTTAGAACTCTAGTAGTTCTCTCATAACTTACAGTATATTACCAATACAATAACTGAATGGGTTTCGTTTAAAAAAAATTTCCTTTTTGTTAAATAGATATTTTCGATTGAAGTGTTCAGATTTAAAATTTGTCCACTGAAATGTTATAACTGTGTACAAAAATCAAAGCAATGAGTTAGCGAATATCACTTTGCCTTTCGCTCATTACTTGGCCATAAAACATCCATTGAAAGTGAAATTAATGTTCACCCATTACCCAGTGGACATATGCAGATCACAACAATACACATTTCATCAACCTTTCATCACTTTTTGCACATGTTCACAAAGTTACCAGATCCCTTTCAACATATACACACACACACAAACATACACTTAAAGAAAATATTCCATAAATATGGAAAATGGGTTCAAAATAAACAATATTGAATTAAAGGGAAATTCTAAAAATGTATTTGTACTTACCTGTGATGAGAAGCAAAAGGAAATGTCGTGTCAATGCATGAAAAGAAAGAGAGAAAGAAAAAAAAAGTTAGTCACGATAAAAATCATTCATTTAGCATGAAATTTAATAATGATAATAATATGTAGTGCATAGTAATATAATAACATATTCTCTAGATGCATTTTTTTTTACAAATAATGAACTTATTATATACTTAAAAATAGATAATGAACTTATTATGTACTTAGATATCACAGAAATTACATTACATTACTTTACCAACGAACGGAAACATTACTCAATTAATACATACATAATACACATACAGGTTACTTATAATTTACAACAAATTAAATTTTCACACATCACTCAGTGGACAAATCAGATCACATACATACACATTTTATCAACCATTCATCACTTTTTGCACATGTCAACAGAGTTACTAGAGACTGGCATATGAGATGAAAAGTTGATGTATCGTTCACCAAATTTGATTTTACTATTTTGTCATGAACATGTGATGACATAAACGGTACCCTGGGGTACCAGACAAAAATCCGCCATTTTGTTTAATTATTTATTTAATTTTTAGGGCTGTACTGTGGGTATAGCGTGCATACAATCGTGCGCTGCACTGCATGCACAACGCAATAGCTGCGGTACGGTTGGACGCAAGATGGCGCTACACAACGCGGGATAGCGGGGTACAACGGTACCCCGGGGTACTGCGTGTGTCATCATGTGTTCATTTTTTTTTCTACCCACGGTACAAGTAACTGCTAAAAACACTGTCATGTGCATAATTGAGTTTTTACTAAATTCAGGTCATTACCGTCTCACGTGCACATAACCTTTAAGTTAAACATGATTAACTTAATTTGATTGACCTGATTTGCTTAATTAAGGTGACCTTTTAGAACACATTATTACCTTTAAATTGAGGGCAATTATCTTTACTGGTATATCATTTATGTACTTAGGTAAACAACTGATGACTTTAATAAGGATAGAAAGGTTAACTCCATAACATTAATGAATTGGAATTTTTTCTCCCAATGAAATGTAGCATCTTGGGACATTTTCCACATGAATGATGTACACAAATATGCCAATCTTCCAGTAAAAAAGAAGATGTCTTTAGGGCCGTAAGTTTTACGTCAATGGAAAATCAGGGGGGTGTTTCACAAAAATTAAAGTTGAACTTAACTCCAAGTTGGACCCAACTATTATGAAAAGCCATTTGTAGCCTTGGAATAAAATTAAGTCAAAAGCAAAAACAAAAAAAAATGTAAGCCTTTTTTATATAAATGTTGCATCAAGAACATGACATCTCCTTGATAATACAAAATATTAATGAACTGAATCAACATTTTATGCCTCTGAAAAAGGACTTTAACAATAATTTTGCAAAGAAACTAACTGCTTTCCATAACAGTAAGGTCCAACTTAGAGTTAAGTTCAACTTAGGATCTTTGTGAAACACCCCCCAGGGAGAAGGGAGACTTGGGGGATTTGAGTGAGGTAGTGCATGACGTGATGATCGCACAAGACAACAAGTCTACTAGTACTAGTGTTTATTTTCACACAGGATTCACGTCATTGCCATCTCCCCCCAGGGTTTTTGTTGTTGTTAATAACAGCTCAAAATTAACATCTCATCAGTAGCTGGTATTCTGTATTAATTGGCACAATGCGATGATGAGTTAACGGTAGAATGTTAATTTATCCAACAGTAAAGTAGATAGGGCTCAACACTCCCACTGGCCCGCTGGCCAGGGGCCAGTGAAATTGCACTTCGGGCCAGCAAAAATGTAAAAAAGTCATATTTTGGCGGCCTGATCTGCAAGCAGGTTTTCAACTCGACATTGACAAAATTAGAAAATCTTGTTTTCTTCCATATCATGCTTCATCTATAATCACAGGTTTGATCAGGAAAGAGTGATATCTTGAAGAGTAACAAGTTAACTCATGAAATACAATTTTGGGGCCAGTAAATTTGTCTTTCGGGCCACCAGAAAGGGGGAAGTAATTTATTCACTGGCCCGACCAGGCCACTGACAAAAAAGCTAAGTGTGGAGCCCTGATGTAGATAATATCACATATTGAAGTCATCCTCCATCAACAACATCAATGAAACATAGAAGACT
This sequence comes from Echinarachnius parma, assembly GCA_037951105.1. Taxonomy (NCBI): domain Eukaryota; kingdom Metazoa; phylum Echinodermata; class Echinoidea; order Clypeasteroida; family Echinarachniidae; genus Echinarachnius; species Echinarachnius parma. The sequence continues at coordinate 67,899 of JBAMJV010009474.1, forward strand.
ATTCAATTGTCAAAAGAACATTAAATAATTAGCATCAATGTCTTACATTGTATAACCAAAGTAATTTGGATGCAAACAATAGAGATTAAATGATGTTGTCAAAATTCCTTCCCACAGTCCATATAAACATGTCAATGTTTTCAAACCATTAACATTAGTACAGGAAAGGAGTCTACCTATATATAAAGTAGCTTGCGATTAACCATTACTGCGCTGCAATAGCACCTATGGTATAATAAAGAGCGGTGTGAAAATCATTTTGCTCTTTATTTTGCAGCTAGGTAATAAGGAATTGAGGGAGGAAGTGATAAAGGGATATTTTGTCACTCAAAATGATCTTTAGCCCTGGCAATATGTTACCATCAGATTGCAGGCAGCTAGGTTAAAGTTAACCTGTATACTAAAATTAAGTGACATTTATCAAAACACAGTCTGTCACCCTGACCTAAAAATTAAAAATTTAAAAATAAAAAAAAAAAAATCAAATTTTTAGGACGAAACAGCATATAACAATACATAAACATCAATCCATCAAACAAATAACACTGCAGCATCATATTCACAATTTGCTAGGTGCAGTCCCAGTAAATTGCTCTTTAGATGCAACATCTCAATGTAGGGAAACGCGCATCACTCTTTGAAATTTCAACTAACAAATTGTTCAAAATTGTCTCTGTCATTACTCTCGCTTCATGAAAACAGATTCATACATTTACGTAAATGGCTCATTGCAGGATTTTTCTGCACAAGTAATATTGATTTCTCGATATGACTGCAGTTTAACTGAAAGGTCAGGGCAAATCTGACTGGCTTTTCTCAACAATATGATGGCCAAGGTCACAATTAATGATAAATGATGGACTCATTCTCGAGGCATTTTGTCAGAATTGGAAAGAATCTTCAATCTCTCTCTCGTTTCTTCAGAAAATGTCAGAGGGAAAGATTGAAAAGGGCAAAAAGTCAGAGTGAAAGTTGTTTTAAAACCTTTCCATAATATTTTGATTCACAAACATCTAAAAATCTAGACAAATAAACTGCCACTCTGAAGGAACATTTATTTTCTCAAACATAAAACCCCCCAAAAAAGGAGCACTTTCTAGAGCATGAATGTTACATTTCTGGGGAAGAAAAAAAATATTCATGTATAATGAATGGGATGATAAGATTCAGGAAATGTCTATTAAAATTAGTTTTGTGATTTCCTATCATTTAAGGGGGTATCCCACTGAGAGGCGAACGTTAGCGAATTATGCAAAATTGGGATTTCGCCCGAATTCGTTAAAGGTTGCAAAAAGTTCGTTAACGGTTGCAAAAAGTTTGTTAACGGTTGCAAACGGTCGCCAAAAAATTCGCAAACGGTTTTAATTGTCGCAAACAGTTTTTCTTGTCGCAAAGAAATTTTGGACATGTTCAAAGTTTCTTTGCGGATTAATTTTTTCGCAAACGTTTGCAAACGGTCGTTAAACGGTGTCGCTAATGCTAACGATTGGCCATATGGTTCCTCAATGCAATCGACCCATTGAGCGGCGAATGTTTTGCGAACGTTTGCAAATTTTGGATTCGCCAACTTTTCTGACAAATGTTGGCAAAAATCAAGGTTGGCAGAGGCAAACCCTGCTTTTCGCTAACATTCGCTAAAATATTGCAAATTGTCGCTAAATATCGCAAAAAAATCGCTAAATGTCGCTAATGGCAGAGGAAAAGTTGGCGAATCTCAAATTCGCTATATTCGCTAACGTTCGCAAACGTTCGCCTCTCAGTGGGATACCCCCTTTTAGCATCAAATGTCAGGTACATGTTCAACCTCGGGATATATATAAAATCGATAAATCATAGATGAAGGTTAAATTGTTTACCACGGTAGATGTGATATTGCTCAGTTTGATCAAAAATCAAATGACTTGCAAAAGTTATAAATGATCTTCTATTAGTTTGAAATTCACATTCTAATCTGCATAGTATCTGTACATTTTTACAATTGTACAGGAAAATCAAACAGAATATAATTTGATAATAACATCAAAAATACCGGTACACCATTTTGTAAACAAACTTTTCACCAGGCATTGCTAGTCATGACACTGAATGGAGGGGGAATTAAAGAGGAATATATTTTGCCCTATCACATTCAATTGCCAGAAAAAAGGAAACTTGATCACATTTAAAAGCAGAATATATGTTGACCTCCTTGGGCAATTATGCTAATAATATCAATTGATATTTTTTAAAAATATATTATAAATTAAAATGAGCAAAGAAAATGACTATCAAGTTGAAATACACATATATACTTGTACACAGAAAAATATACTCTTCTCTCTCTCTCTCTCTCTCACACACACAAACACATACATACACAAATACAAGGACTTGCACATAAACTCACAAACTATCTCACACACATCTAGACAACTTCAGACAGGAATTTATTCCTTGAAATGCTTGAGCGCCCCATCATGGTAGCTCAGATAAAACCAAGGTAATAATGCTCAGAGCGCTTTGGGACTTTGGTGATGAAGCGCTATATATAAAAATTGATATTATTATTATTATAACAAAACACTACCAATCATACCATAAACATGCACACACATATCGTCGGTGATATCACGTACCGGCGAATGTTTGATTCTGCGCGCTAACGAGATTTCGAGAAAAACGCGTTTAAAGTTTCCCAACTTCTTCTATCATAAAATAAACAGTTTTAAACAATCAAATTGCAATCAAAGTTCGCAGGTGACGAGAGAGGAATATTCTCTTCAATATGACCCTGAAAATAACCTACCTTAGGCTCTCGATTCTGTGTAATATCACTGCATAGATCGTTCGTCGGTACGTAGAGTCCTAGATTCAAACTGCTCAATGCGAGTGCCTCTACGTACCGACGAACGATCTATGCAGTGATATTACACAGAATCGAGAACCTAAGGTAGGTTATTTTCAGGGTCATATTGAAGAGAATATTCCTCTCTCATCACCTTCGAACTTTGATTGCAATTTGATTGTTTAAAACTGTTTATTTTATGATAGAAGAAGTTGGGAAACTTTAAACGTGTTTTTCTCGAAATCTCGTTAGCGCGCAGAATCAAACATTCGCCGGTACGTGATATCACCGACGATATATATACACATACTCTTTGACAGACAGAGAGATAGAGAGATAAGGAATTCTTGTCAACAGCAGAAGTGGTGAAATGCAAATTTACTCTGACAGTAGAAGAATTCAATTTGATCTCAGTCTCAATTTGGGCCTTTCCCCGAATGATTCCTGATAGACATAGGTTGTATGTGTTTGAAACAGCAAATAAGCGTCTGCTATCTTTATGGAAATAACAGTAGGCACTTCAACTGACAAGGTCTTGGGATATGGCCTATCAAATATATAAAGAGGAACTGAGATTGGGGAAAATGAATATATTATATTATTATGTGTATACAGTTGTTGGTATATGGGGGTATGTATGATTGTATCTGCATGCGTATGTGTGTGTATGTGTTTCTGTATGTCTGTATATCTGTAGGTATGTGTGTGTGTGAGTGTGTATCACTCTACACTTGTGTGGATTTGCATTGATCTCATTGTACCTCAAAAGTCATCAAATATTCATGAGATATTGACACTTCTACAAAGCGCACCACAACCTATATTGCACTGGCCTATAGATGTCACGTCACGATGAATTCGTAACCCGAGAGTGAGAAGGGCATTAAGTCATTTTTTCCTTCTAAATTGAGTTCTGCTTACTATCTTGTAGGTTTATAGAGCCTTCTCTATGTGATATCAAACTTTCAGATAATTATCATATATCTAATGTTTGGATAAATGTTTTTTTTTAAGTAAAAGAGAGCTAAATTTGGTTGCTACTACTACTTGGAGCCCAAACTTTGAACATAATTATCTCAAAAGTACAAAAAATGACTTAGCGCCCTTTTTCTTTCTCAACCAATGTAATTAAGTTTGTGTTGCCCATGAGGAATATTTCAGATTAAAGGTCTAGTAATATTATTTAGTAAACATTTGGACATGAACCAACTTAGATTAAAAAAAATATTGTAGTGTACATGCTAGTACGACTATGATAACTAAATGCTTATTTTGAACTCAAGTTTCCTATTTTGATTCCATTTTCATAGCTAAGTTGGGTGCAAGGATAGAATGCATGCATCCACCAATTTGGTGTTGCAAGCACAAAATGTTTGGATTACAGGGTAACATCTGTTCCCAAGAATGTTTGTACGATTTATGGTACACAACTGGCACATGAAACTATGGAAGAATACAACAAAATGAAATATATTTCAATATATCATCTATTCGCAGTAAATCAAGACGCCTCAATAAATGCAGGCATTTATTACACTGCACCGTTCCCTACCGAACAGTATACAAAATACAATGTACACCATTGGATGGACTGTACTACACCACAAATAGAATTGCTTTCAGAAGCGTACAATTTTATGATCTCTCTATATCTTCAATCTTCATTGACAACTTTATTAGATTATGTTGGTCATAGTTTGTATAATATTAAACAAAAGTTCCTTCCTCACAATACTTTTATTCTAATAAATACAAATCCTACACATATACATACAAAATTATACTACATCATAAAGGCAAGCATATGTTTGAATCTTGCTTGTTATTAAATGGGATTTAACACTCATCCAGCGAAATCACTCTAAACAATATCAACACAAGACAGAAATGTACTCCACTCTCCTCCAAATAATAAACAAATAATATTCTTGGATCACTAAATAAACATATCAATATTTTTTGGTGAATTTTTCCACTTGGTGTTTTTATAAAATGTGGTTTCTATTTTTGGAATCTCTCTATAGTAATTTAACAGTAACCTGCCTCTTATCCTCCTACAATAATGAATAAATGTCCATAAATCAGATGAGGTAATCAATCAAAATCATTACAAAGAAACTGCATCTATCATAAACCTTCAATTCAACTATAGGTAGCAGTCTTACAAAGGCACTGACAGTAAAGAGACACTGTCTATCTATAGAAACACAATTGTACAATATATAGAGATAGATCATTTCAAATATAATAAAACCAGACTCCACTAAAAAAAGATAATGTAATCATGTAAGCATTAGCTCCAAAGATTATTATGACCATACCACAGCAGTACGCAACAGTGCTTTGAAATATATACAAAATGCAATAATGTATTCCATATTCACTTTGCTCGCATTCTATAGCGAAATTGGAGAAACAGGTCGCAGCTATCCATGCAGAAATGTCGTGGGGTCAGTAAACGGAGCACGGGAAATCAATAAAGAAATATCAGGATTGTGTGGACGTAAGAAAGAGTTTGTAGGGCCGGGGACAGTATTGATCCAAGCTCCTCCACTCTGGACATTTGCAAAGGACTACCGTACTGGGAAACAAAATAACAAAATATTGGTGAGAGCCTTGCAAGCTAGTAACCCACATCTTCCCCCTTTCATTCATCAGTGGAAAACAACATAGTTCTAGAGACTACAAGCCCCCCCCCCCCCCCCATTTCCAAAATAACACCCACCCTATAATAAAAGATAGCTTTTACTACTGACTGTTTCGAAGCCATTGACTGTTGACGGTTTTCGATCTTGAAAAGCGATTATTTTTTCATTACATAAGGTTTATTAATTAGAATACGAAAGCTTATGGTGCTTCACCCGTTTTAAGATAGGTTATTGAACTAATTACCTCTTTTCTATTAAATGTGCTCTGCTATTTAGTTTAACATGACAATAATTGCCTAATGAAGAGAAGATTAATTAATATATTTAGAATATAACATCTCATATTAAGACACATGTACACTCATCTAGGTTACAATAAAACTAAAACACACACACACGCACACGCACATATGCATATACACGCATACATACACACACATATGCATACGCACGCATACACACATGCGCATACAAGCATATAACATACACATAGACACAAACACAAACACACACACACTCAAACAATGTACTGTATGTGTACATATCAATTTAATAACTGCACTAAATTTGAAACCCTTTTGCATTTATAATCCTAAAAATGACATTAAACTACAGATGCAAAACAAACAAGTGGAGTAGAAATTAAAATTAAACAACACATTATTATACCAACGCAGCTTATGAAAGGTAAACATAAATGGTTCTATTCAACTGTGGCCTTCGGCCTTGGTAAAATAAAAGCACTCATGATAATTATGGAAACTGTACATTAAGTTTCAATGATTACTAAATAATAATGTTGATTATGAAATAGAGAGGAATAAAAGACCAAACATTCATACCACAAAGATACTATCAAAAGTTTAACCCATTAGAAGCCAGTTTATATTCGTACACACCTTTTCCATAGAGCCTAGCATCCAAGCACAAGGCTCAGTTATTAATTCGAGTTAAAGGTGAATGACAGTAGTGGGAAAAGCCCCACCCCCTAAAAATGAAATGTACGCTCTTATTACCAACCATGTGAAAGAATATAGTTTTACTAATATGGGATTATACAAATTTGGCCAAGAAACCGCCTACTAATTGATATATTTGCAAAATTATAAATTGATCTGTTGCGGATAGACATCGCCAACGCGGAATCGCGCATACGATACGTGCAATTTGACCGCGTGCGTTCGCTATACGGGCTTGTCCCCAGCTTGTCGATATCTCCAGTCCAGGCGCGGACAGGTGTGAACGGGCAGTGGATTTATACATTTCACGGGCGGGTATTGGATTTCTTCCGATATTTCTGCATTTAACGCATCGTTAGGTTCGGATTTTACCACACAAGCCCTTTTTAGATACTTATTCAACAATATTGATCAATTATAAATGTTTTCTGTAACTTTCCCAAAACTGTTATATTCATCTTTAAGCAAAATGCATGTCTCAGCATACATACCATGAACATAGATGGGATAACATACCTCCCCTTTATACTATAATTACATTTATTAAATACATTTTATTTTAACTCATTTAGGGCTGCTTTTAATTAAAATACTTGGGTCAGGGTCAATGGAAAATGTATCTTCACTAAAATCAAATTGCCCATTGAAACATGTTAATGATTTTGTTACCAAGTGTATTGAAATGTTGCACATGTTCTTAAATTAGCACATTTTACTGCAAGATTGAACCCTGATGAACTAACACACACATATTCTCATCAAAACGATATAATAATGTATATAAAACTGGGGTGAAATAATGCTTATAAAGTTGGAGACAGATTCCATCTAGTAAAATGAATATCTGAGCAAAAGTGTCTTACTATAAATTAAGATGGGAAAACATTAAAAACATTGACTAATTAATTCACATCTGACTAAATTATTCACATTTTAATAGGCCGTGCATTTTTCTAAGCGGAAAGGTGTGCTGTACAACGTGCATGCAATTTGATGAGTATTGCAAACCATGACATACAGTGTGCATTCTTGTCTGTACCGAGCACGCAGGTAAGAATAGTTGATTAGATGCGAGGTGAGATGCTCCCCCTAGGGATCAAGCAATCTGCTGTTCTCACCTTTCCCCCTTTCACATCTAGAAAATTAGACCGGTTCTGAATTGATCCAAGGATTGTCTCTCGACTTTTAACGTTACACTGGGGTAAAACCCACAAACAGTTTGGAAGATGTTTTTGTCTACTATATGATTGGATCAGACTGTCACCCTGATAGACCATGTTGTATACTCCCTACATCCAGGATTTGGGTAAGAATAGTTGATTAGATGCGAGGTGTCAATGCTCCCCCTGGGGATAAAGCAACCTGCTGTTCTCACCTTTCCCCCTTTCACATCTAGAAAATTAGACCGGTTCTGAATTGATCCAAGGATTGTCTATCAACTTTTAAGGTTACACTGGGGTAAAACCCACAAAACAGTTAGGAAGGTGTTTTTGTCTACTGGAGAAATGGACCCTGATATTAAACCATGATATACAAGTATACTTGCTACATTCAGGACGCGGATAAGAAAACTTAATTAGATGTGACGTTTCACTGGGGTTTAACCCACACAACAGTTAGGAAGGTGTTTTTGTCTACTGGAGAATCTTACCCCTTTTACACCTGGAAATTTAGATTGGTTCTGAAATGATCCAGAAATAATCTTACTTTGATATGCAAGTATACTCGCTACATCCAGGACGCAGGTAAGAAGAGTTGATTAGACGCGAGGTGTGGATGCTTCCCCCTGGGGATGGGACAACCTGCTGTTCTCACCTTTCTTTACCCTACAGGGGGTACCCAACTATCTCTCTTACCCATTTCAAACCTGGATCTAGTTAGACCAGTTCTGAAATGATCCAGAAATTATCTTACTTTGATATGAAAAGACTTGGAAAAAAAAATATGGTTTAGATATCACAAAACAGCTCAATCTAGGTATGAACACATGTGGGTACATTTTACAGACGATAAACTTGTTAACACTAACAGGTAACCTGGCTTTGTGTGAAAAAATGATGTAGTGTGGTAATGAGGTAGTGTGAACAGAAAAGTTATACTGTTTCTTAATCATCGAACTTTGATGATTTGACCATGAAAAAAACACTACCCCCAGTGATGTGATTGATCTTTGGCACGAGTTGCTTTTAACGGCTTTGAGTAACCACGACAACGGAAATAGGTCAAATATCCGTTTAATCAGTCAACTTGTCTGGCCACAATAACGAATATGCAAAATATTAACACTAAAAAGACTTACATAAGATACAAATTAAGTAAAAGGTAAGTTTTATACAAGATATAAATTATAAAGATTCTGAAATGGTTTAAACCCATTCCAGACTATTCAATGTCGGTATGAAAAGCATTCTCCACAGACCGCAGCTAAGTATTTTCTGAACCTGTCCCGAATGGGTTAAATTCAGAGCCTAAATGTGAAATGGTAACCCCCCTTTCCCCCCCCCCCCCCCCCCCCCCCCACAGGCAGGTCAGGTAAATGGGGGTCAGGTATTAAAATGGGACATTCTTCTTTTCATCTCATCCTATGTGGGCGTATATATGGAACAAGGATAGAACTACAAGTGGGTTTGTGTACGTATGCTTGCCTAATAGCTGCCCCCTCGTCAGAGGAGGCCGATTTCAATTATCTCTTCAATCTCGACTCTCCTCCCTTATAAACTTAACTCTGCTCCTCGTCGCATCTCGGTAATGAAAACCCAATATAAACTGGAATTAATTAGGATGTGTTGCTCCCCCACAAGTGCGTTGATATAAAAAATAGATCGAGGTGGCATAGAAAGTGATGAGAGTTGATGTACGTAACAAACTCACCGAGGGTATAACACACACAAAAACACCTCAGACATGGTAGACATATTTTCCGCACTTAACTATATTAGTATTTATATCGCTAATTAAAGACCCTTTGAACTTATTTAGAAATATGTGAATACATTTATATGAGAAGTGAAGATGTGTCTGGAAAGAATTTAATATAAAATGTCTCAAATGGATTATCCTCATGTCCATTATTTTGACAATAATTTGTTAAAGTTATTTGCAAATGACATTACTTTGCGATATATTTAAAGTACTGTTTTTTTGTTTACATGGATACATTGAATAGTCACACGGTTTTGTGTATTTTTTTATGTTTTATTTTTTAGTTTGTTGGTGGAGGGACGGGGGGGGGGGGGGTGTATATTCTATGTACTCTTAATTCTAATACTGGTAAAAGTTGAATTATTTCAAATTAAGTCTTACCGTAGGATAGCTTGGTAGGCTAAATCCTGAAAATTATCCATCTTTCCAAGGCAGTGATGAGCGCGCCCTTATTCTTCGTACACTTGCGTACGGCTGCAGTCATGGGCACAATCAAGATTGAAGTGACAGATAACACCGTCCAATTTGGTCAATTACTGTAAATGGCCTCTGGACTATCAAAGGGACATGCCGGTCAATTTGGCCTAAATTTATAAGAATGTACACCCTGTAGTGAGGCCTGACCTGTTTATGCAGCTAGATTCAGACATCATATCTCAATTCATTTCATCCACGTGTCCGACAAGACGTTACTGGAACATATTCCCAATGTTTTCCACGACGTGGCTCATCATGATATATATGCATCATAAAATAGCATTAGTAGGTAGTCATAACTGTGAATCATGTAGAATCAGCATAGGGAGTCCTATACAACACTCACGGATGGAAAATGTGTCACAAGTCATTATCACTATCTGCAAAAATTTGTTCTTGTTAACTGTTAATATATCACGCAACATCCCTTTTCAAATTGGTTCCAATGGCGCATCGCCTCTAACCATGGGACACCATGAAATAACATACTAGATAGTCATAGATGTATGTGAATCATCTACAATTATAGCAGGCGTCCTGCGACATTCACATATATAAAATCTATGTCACAATAAGTTTCGTTCCCGCACAGCAAAGTCTTTCCTCGGTAACTACACTATTCATCATCGGACATCTCTTTTCAAATTGCTTCCAACTAGCGGGGGCAGTGGCTTTAATGATGACATCTGTAGAGTAAATTGAGAAAACACGCCCTGGGTTGACTATGTAACGTTGATCAACCACGACAACACCACGATGTCCATTTCGATGTTTAGTCAACAACAACTAATCATCTCCTATAACAAGTCCGAAGATGACTGTGGTACACAAACTACAATGCATTTCTCCACTCTGTCAGTTGCATACATGTGTGCAATTGGAAATCTCTTCTATAAATTCTTTCCTAGGAAAACAAGAAGAAGAAAAAAAAAGCTGTGCCACTCTAGTACATGGTTGATAATGCCATTGCATCCTTGACAGCGGTCTTGGTTTCCACCTGGGATTCGGCTACTGCATAATCTTGATCTCTCTCTCTTGTTCACTTTGGGTGGCAAGGTAAAAAGTACAAACAGTGATAGCAGAGCAGAGCGCATCCGGCATCTATATGCTTCTCTCAGAAAAAAAAAAAAACACAAACAATCTGCGATGATAACTGAACGGTGCTCAGTAATTAAGAGATAACTTCCTAATGAATCTGCAAGCTTTAGCTAGCATTAATGTATAAACAGTGGAATATACATCTCCGGTATAGCAGCACGCATGACTGAAATCACAGACTTGTTACACAAGCACACACATGATCAGAGACAGCTGTGTTCGGGCCGTCCCATAGATGCACATCCAGCCAGCGCAGCCAGCCTACTCAACATAAATTTTCTCCGGGATGAAATATCTGCCTCCTACTCCTCCTCCTACTTCTCCTCAAGCCAGCGACTAACCGCGACTCCTCATTAGTTCTCCGATCTGCTCATAAATGTCACCCCAAGATGCAGGGGAGACCCTCAGCCCTGTTGCTCCTCCCGGGCAGGTGTAAACACGGTAGCTGCATCCAGGCTTTCAGAGAGATGCTCCGCTTGTTTATGTTCCGATGTAAACAACTCTTCTTCTTTTTTACCTTTATTCAAAATAGGGGCGAGCTGATCTGTATACATGTACCCCCACTCACTCACTCATTGTAAACTTGCGCATGCCAGTACCTCGTCGTCGTCGCTCCAGCCTAAATTTATTGATGAACTGCTAGCGATGCCTATACACTGGTCGGGTTGATGCACCGTATCACCGAGGTTGAATAATCTCACGTAATTGTAGATGAGCGCTAAAAATCAATAGCCGGGTCATGTGACACACAATAGCTCCCCTCATTAGAAGCTTCCCTCCCATTATTGCAATGAAGTGGTGGTCACTCGTGTGTGACCGCAGTCATTCAGCTAATTGTGGGTTTGGGATATTGAATTGAATCTTGCTGGCATACTAACTTCAACCCCAAGTTCACTATCTTGATAGGTATCGAGGGTTTGGTGAGGGGGGGGGGGGGGTGTTTAGGAGAACAATTTTAACCCTAGGGCAAACAATCAACAACTGATATCATACATCACTGACAGACCTTATAATTCTTTTAAGAATTCACTTTAGAATTCATTTTTCATGTGCCCTGCTATACATAATACAAACTTTTTACTATAATACCAGTCAAAACGCAATGACATTTTTTTTTGTATTATCCCTTTGATAGTGGAGTGCTTTTGATTAATATAATGCCATTGTTGCTGATATAATCAACTGTATTTATATCAAAAGAGAATATCTTGATAAAGTGAGGTGAACCCCAAGACAGCATTTATGTTACAATTTTAGCAGGTGCGCTTTGCTACTTTTCTTAAATGTATTTGTATAATCTTTTAAAAAGAAACTATTCTTTAAAGGGATAGTTGAGTTCTGGTAAGGAGAGTACAGTTTTAGTGAAACTGAATTTTAGTAACCAAAACCTGCATCATTACATTACAAACTAATAGTTATAACTAGAAAGGAACACAAAATTACAAATGACGTAGTAAAGATCATGTTATCATTCAAAAAGAGCCGTTAAAACGTAAGAGGGCGCTCTCTAAACACTCATCGGTTTCAACCATTTTGAATAAAATATTGTGCATGTGATGCTTTGTTGAAATAGTGATTAGATAGAGAAAAAACCAACAACTATTTAAATACCTATTTTGTAACTTTTTTGAAAAGAGGAAGAATTTTTTTGAATTTTTAACGGCTGGTTCAAAATTCTCTAATAAACTCGTGGCCCCGGGTTTATTACAAATTGTTATATTTATGGATATTTCAGCCGTTTCTGAACCGATTTTGATCAAACAAAGATGATTTTATTGTTTAAATATTATGCTCTTTCAAATTTTACACTCAGTTTTTCATTACCTCACAAACCAATTAAGTAGTCTAGCGCCCTCTCAACCAAAACTCAACTTTCCCTTTAATAAATTATTCTCAAAAGGGCCCCCTAAGGGTAAACCCTGCCATGCCAAACTGTCTACTCTAGCAACGAACATGATGAGGTGTACCTTTCAAAGTATGTTCAAGGTATGTTCAATGTCCATAAACACTGTTATCACTCTTCTAACCCCCTCTCTTCTAATGTTATCATAATCTCGTTCTGATCAATATCCTTAACCTGTTCCCAACTAGATTTTGCAAATCCGATCAAGTTAATACAGGACCCACCACGTTCCCGTAAGCAAAGGGTTAACATAAATGTTATAAAAAGGAGTTTTAAAGCTAGCCTTGGCTAGCAATTCTATATATCTGTTGAGGACAATTTGATTTTGGTTTTACATTTATTCATTCTCCATCTATAGACTTTCGTCCGAGCGAGCGCACACCATCCTAAATGGGTTAAAGTAGCAGATTTACTACCGAGCACAATTTTACTTCTAGATGTACTCTTTAAGTGTATGGAACGGAGCAAAACTCACTATGAAAAGTAGGCTAGTGTTTGCATGCAATTATGTATTACGGTGAAAGTGCACTATTGACCCATTCAAATCAAAGAGAAAGATAAGGACAAAAGCAGTGAAAGTAGGAGGGGAAAATGAGAACAGATGGAGGGTTTTATCCTATTTTGTCATTTTGTATTCAGGTGAACTTGACCAATAGTGACAGCCTTATCCGTTGCGCTAGTCAGTAGCCGTCCACCACAAATGATACCAACCAATCATGATCACCATCCATACATACATGGACACTTTTCTTCTTTTATTTTTGTTCATGCATATTTAAAGACACAATAGCTTGGGGCCGAGGGTCTCCTGACGGTTGTTTGTTATACGAGAGGACAACTGAGATTCAACTGAATTATTCAAAAGCAAACTAGAGGCTTTTTTTTAACCCGTTGGGATTCGTTTCACACTACCTCCGTAGACACAAGACATAGAGACCCGGGGCTCTGTCCTATTTGGGTTAGCAGGGAGGTTAACCCTTGAAGTGTCAAGCCATGGAAATGCCATTCAGTTACTATATTACACACTGGTTTGCACATGCATGATGATGAAAGACATATCATGTAAAAATGATGTACATATACATGTACGTTCAAAGCAACACATTCAGTGCTCTGTGCTTTGGCAGCCACGATTTCTTAACCTATTCAGGATTGATCCCAGAAATACTTGGTCTGGGGTCTATGGAGAATGTCTATTAGTATGTACCCAAATAAAGCATATCTATATATTTCAGTTTTTGGTGAGGGGTTTCTCAAAACTGTTCTTTGGTTTTAAGTTTGCTTCCTGTGTTCTGAGGCCATTGCTCATATATTAAGACACACAGAGATGTATTGCAGCCCAGTATAGATCATTGAGTGTGGATGATTGAGATGGTTCTTATGTTATGAGGAGACGATTATGATGTAATCGAGACCAAAGATTTGAAGGTGAGATGAAATCAACTCCTGTCATCTGCAATCAGCAATCAAGGTGAGGTATACATACACGTCAATGGGGAAACGAATTACGTAACGGTAATAGCAACATAAAATATAGTATAATGAATAAGAGTATCTACAAATAATGTCTGCACTGGCATGAATAAAAGTGGGTAATTATAGCTTCCCCATGAAAAATGTATTAACTCTTAAAGTGCCAGGGATTTTAATGCTCTATGGCATTTGTGTGTATTGTAACTCGCAAATATGCGAGCTTGGCACTCAAGGAGTTCACTCAAATAAATAACAATATTTATATATAAATAATTTATTTAACCAGTGAAATTACTTTATCTTTGGTGGGCTAATTTTGCATTGAACAACATGCAAATTTACGTCTTTTATGATCTTTGAGGTCTCTTTGGGGCATGTCAGGGGCTAAGTTGCCCTGTATGAGCCCCTGTGTATAATTTTGTTTTCAGGCAGACTGTCCCCTCACAAAATATGCTCCCCTGTTTTTTTCTTTGCCTATGTTTATACTGGCCTCACCTCTGATTCTATGTTGAGGATAATGGTAACAATATGATAATAATAATAATAATAATAATACTGAATATTTATATTGTGCAATATCCACCTAATAAGGTGCTCAAAACACATGGGAAAAGATAGTATATGATGACACACGCGGTACCCCGGGGTACCGTTGTACCCCGGGGTACCGTTGTACCCCGGGGTACCGCGTTGTGTAGCGCCATCTTGTGTCCACTCGAAGCACAACCGTATTGCGTTGTGTATGCAGTGCAGCGCGCGATTGTATGCATGCTATACCCTGGTACAGCCCTAAAAAATAAATAAATAATTAAACAAAATGGCGGATATTCGTTTGGTACCCCAGGGTACCATTTATGTCATCATATAATGATTAAACAAATGAGTAAGAAGGGGACAGTAAGATGAAGGGAAGAGAGAAGGTCTAGTTTATAAATGCTGTTTGGAACAAATGATATTTCAACCTGTCCTTAAATGTGTCCACGGTGCCACTATCCCGAATATGTGAGGGTAATCGATTCCAAAGGAATGGTCCAGCGTGTGCAAAGGAAAATGTAACCCCTTCCTAATCTCATCTCAACATAGATATTCATATAATCGGTTGAGAAACAGAAGGTCGCTCAATAATTGTTTGCACTTCAGAGATAATCATATTCAAAGGTTTGGGAGCTTTGTAGTTCTAAACTCAATTTAGGCCTATATTATTTCAGGGCTCGACACTCGCAGTGGCCCGCTGGCCCGGGGCCAGTAAAATTGCACTTCGGGCCAGCAAAAATGTAAAAAGTCATATTTTGGTGGCCCGATCGGGCAAGCAAATTGTAAACCCGACATTGACAAAATTTGAAAATCTTGTTTTCTTCCATGTCATGCTTCATTTATAATCACTGATTTGATCAGGTAAGAGTGATACTTTTAATAGTAACTAACCCTAGTAAAAAGGTTATTCATGAAATTAAATTTTTGGGCCAGTAAATGTTTCTTTCGGGCCACCAGAAAAGGGGAAGAAATCATTTTCCTGGCCCGACGGGGCCACTGACAAAAAAATGTAAGTGTGGAGCCCTGATTATTTGTTATGAAAATATCTCAAAAACCACAATTATTATTTTCTGAAGAATTTGGCATTACATAGAGACAGCTCCGAGCCTCCCAACACTACAGACAATAATTATGCAGAACTCAATTTAGCCGAAAATCGGCTCAATGCCCTGCTCACTCTCACCTGACAATATTATCTACTCATCAAAACAGGCAAATTTGATTGGACAAATGTGACCTTGCACCACAAAACGACCGTTATGTCGCTGTGGTAGTTTCTCTTTTATTAGCTAAAATAGTCAAATTTTGTTCAAAATTTGAGATTTAGGATTTTTGTATTTCCTGGATAAGCATGTCTTAATCTAGCTTCTGTAACATTTTGAGCATCGGAAATCATGTTTAAATATTATTTTTTCATCCAATAAATGCGATCTTATTACAGCGCTTTAATGGAAACGGATCTTTTAAATGGCCCATTTATCCCTTATTTTAAAAAATACTTCAGCCATATTCCAAATCTTTGGTGTTCATTTTGAGAGGGTTTGCTTAGTCCAAATATGACAAATGATATACCATTCTAAAGGTAATGACTTCTATGTTAATGTTTTATGAAAAGCAGCAAAATCAGTTTTCCCGACTTATTGGTCGTTTTGTGGTGTAAGGTCACAAATGGTCTTGTAGGCCATTGTGATACAAAACAAAGAAAAGAGATCTATATACAAATGATCAATTTAATATCAACTACAATAAAAAATATTCCTTATTATTTTATTATTGTGCTATAAAAACAACATCAATAAAAAAAGAATATTGTGAATTTTATTATTAATCTTAATAGAATCAACATGTGACCGGCTATAGCAAAACCCTGCACTTGTCGGTAAAAATCAAAATGTAGATTTTCATACCATTACAAAGGACCCATCACAAGCTTTCATTTGTCACTTTGTTCTAACAAATTGGTCAATAATTGACGAAGATATGATTGTTTCAATTTTACAATCATAAGTCTTTTACACACATTATGTGAGCTAAAAATGCCCATTTATTCAAAACATGAATTACCGACAAGTGCAGGGTTTTGCTATAGCCGGTCACATATAACGAGAGTATGACTGGAAAGTCCAATGTAGGTATGTATACATGTAGATTGTTGAATACAGTCCCTTCATGTCGTACATGGGAATGTAGGAATAAAGAACACTGGTCGGGGCGGCTTCTATAGGGGATTCTAAATAATATCATTTATTATATCTAAAGTCTCTAACAGCAACGTCTCCAGCATTCCTATACGATAATGGCCACATATATGTATATAGATGTGTACAATGAGTCATAAGATTTCATCTGAAAACGTTTCCTCTCAAATATGGTTAGCTTTAAATTTAGAAAAAAATGAAATCCTTTTTGGGATGGTTATCATTATTGTCCTAAGTGATGCATTATTAGGGGGCAGAAGAATGTGAGACCCAATTCAATATTGGTATTTCTCATTTAATATCAAATCATTTATTTCTATATGATCATTTTCTCATCAATATTCAATCTAGGAACTGGGGAGCATTATATGAACGTTTGACAAGTGCTCTGACCTATCAAATGTGCATTCTTAAAAAAACTACCCCCGTTTGCTTTCAAGAGTAGATATTAACATACTACGGAATAAATGATTTTAATTGATTTACTTCTATTTTATTGTAGTTATTTTAAACATAATCATACACGATTACCCAAATTATAATCTAGATGAAAAAGGACGGTAAGAATACATTTTTTTATAATAATCACCACTTTATGAAATCCTATTACTACCTTTAAAGGAAAAGAATTGCATCTCCACAAAATTATCATACCCACAGTACAAAAAAAATGGGGGGGGGGGGGGGGGGCTAAAACATATACAAGAGTGGTGTTATTCAAAAGTCAGTTATGTCAGCAAATTATGAAACCATGAAATAATAACATCATTATGAAAAAACTTCTTTGAACAAAAGTTAATCAGTATGGACTACTGTATGCATCAAAATTATGCAGTAGATATTTAACTGCAATTTCTACCTACATTAAATGAGACTCTCAGTCAGTCAGTGTAAGTCATCGAAATAAGAAAGGAGGGGGGGAGGGGGAAACCCAATGAATAATTTATGAAAGCAAATTCTTCGGCAAAGCTTCTAATCCTCGCCTGTCTCGAGTCTTGGCATAAAATCCACTTAAAAAATAAATATTAATGCTTATTTTATCCTGGATACAATGTTCAATCCCAGGCTTGCATGTCTGATGAGGTTTGCCCATCAACGGTTGAGTATTAAATCAAAGAAAATCTCATGTACCTTTCAGCTAAACTCAAGGATGCTTCCATTTTCTTACGAAAGAAAAATTATCTCTTACGTGGGGAGGCATTATTTGTGCTTTTCTTTCACATACAGAACTTGATTTTTTATCTTGATTTTTTATCTAATGCATCACCAAGGTTGGTTCAATTTCAAAATGAAAATAGCCAAATATTATTCCATTATTCTAGAGTTTAAGTTCATTTGAGAAAAATTGAACTAAAAACAAAAATATGTTTGTGGCATCTACATGGGACATCAAAATATACGATATGTGCATTGAAAATATGTACATTGAAAATATGTACAATTATGTAAAATGATGTAAAATTATACATATTTTGTGCACTACGGATCACATTGAGGTGGATAAATTATTCATATTCCGCTAAATCGCTGATAGGACTGACATGAAATGACATTTCATGTAGTATCCTTTGTTGTACAATAGGATTTATAGAATAGTCAGTTGCTTTGATAAAACCAAAACATTACTAGTTTTTAAATAATCTAAAATTTGATAGGAATGAAGTTATATATATCTTTATTATTTCATACTGTATATTTTTACAAGAGGATTGATAAAATAAGTCACTTCTTAGGACAAGCAGTACAAATCATCAAGGATTTACCCTTTCAAGTCCATATCATAAATTGGTCACTGAGACAGAACACATAATAAGCCTGAAAGGAATAATACTCTGAAATTGGATGAGAGGTCACCTATGATAAGGTCAACTTGTCATATCCAAGATAATATTTTTCCTTGTATCTTATAATAGCAATTTGCTCCATGATTTTGGTATGTTTGCTACAACAAAATATTACAAGTGTAGCAATGTTTGTTAACCCGTTGCTTACAGGAACCGGGTGGGCTATGTACAAAGTCTATGGGGATTTCAGAATCTTGTAGTGAATGGGTTAACGACCATGTGTGACTGCATGTCAAACTGTTGTTTCTGAAATAAAATTGCTATGCATGGTAATAGAATCCAAAAGTATTCCATGTTATATCCCCTACCACACTCTACACACAGACTACATTGGATGCATGCATAAGTTCCAAAACTCCCAGAGGTATTGTAATAAGTTTGCGGTATTTGTAGAGGGATAGAGAATCTAATTTACGACAGAGAGTATTACAATTATGCGCACACACACACACACGTCAAGAGCTATGAAATTATCTATCGCGAGGTGCAGGTACGACCCATGGGATGATATTGATAAACAATCTACCCAATCCCCGACACTCGTGGCAGCCCTCTTCGACGACGCGATGTCAAAATTGTGAATCTAGATACATGCACACTTCAGCGTCTGAAC
Organism: Echinarachnius parma; assembly: GCA_037951105.1. Classification (NCBI taxonomy): domain Eukaryota; kingdom Metazoa; phylum Echinodermata; class Echinoidea; order Clypeasteroida; family Echinarachniidae; genus Echinarachnius; species Echinarachnius parma. Next base: position 87,392 of record JBAMJV010009474.1, read on the forward strand.
TGCCATGCAGATGTAGACACGATGGGTATGAATAAATCATTAAGGACGTTCACACATCACACACTCAGAATAGAATATTCACATCACTTATAAATGCTTTTTTTTTTGCTGCGAGCACGCAAGTACTGGGGCAGTCTTGCTTAATGGACTTTTATGATTATGTCCATTTAAAAATCATAAGCACGCAGAAAGAAAAAAAACAAAGGTAACTATTAAAAAATACATTGTACCATCCACCCGGGACTCTCAAAATTTGAAGGAGCACTATTGTGAATGTCTCCCTCTCTTGTCCAGCCACAGTATACTACTAACTGTATACATGCTAGTGCTTTCTATCACACATTGCTGTAAATGCAGACGTACCGCTGTACATGTACAGATGTGCATTCGTAAGAACTGAAACCTGTTCTAGAAATCCCTGGTGGTACAGCTGTGAGGCTGAAACTTAAAGGTAATACGGTCACGGACATCAATAAATATACAAAATCGCAGGATGCCATTTCCTGAGAGTGCATGCAAGACATTAAGACAGAATGAGATTTAGCGAGGTAAAACGGTCGGGGAAATCATTAAATATCTATACAATTGACAATTTGCCGGTTCCTGAGAGGAAATAGCGAGCATGTGACGGCAGGAAGACATGGATATTGTCATCCTGTTTCTCTTCCCTTATTTATTTGAGTTGCTTCCTTCCTCTACAGCACTATTAAATACAATTTGCTATTCACCTTTACAATTGTTCTTAATTCAAACATAGTAAAGAAACTGACCAGAAATATATATAATATAAATGAAAAAGAGTGGAGGAATCCCATTTTCTTTGCTCTTTTTCAAATTTTAAAACGCAATCTCAGACATGTGAGAAAAGCGGAACACGG
>JBAMJV010009475.1:0-21264 GCA_037951105.1 Echinarachnius parma
CTGCATGCCGGCAAGTGAAGTGACTCTCGGGCTTTTTACGGGGTTCCTTTAATTTACATAAGTTTAAGGTTGTGGGATGGTAGATTTTAATGAAATCGATCTTTTTAATATGGCGCTTATAGAGCGGATAAAAGGATTTACTAGCGAGTGCATTGCATAGAGGCCAGTTAAAGGGAAATGACACTTGAAAGATTTAATTTTTATTTTGTATTCGATGATTTTTTTGTTGTTGGTATAAATACAAAATTAATATTTATTTGTTGAAAAGGTATCACAGTTGTTAAAATGGCGTTAAATATGCAGATGAATACCATGTCAAGCACAGCTAGTCTTTGGGGATATAATTTATTAGAGTGCATGGCATGTTGGTAAGTTGAGATGTTAAAGTCATATAAAAGGTAACTTTTGTGTACAAAAGGTATCTTGTCGATGCTCTAAGAGTGCATTGTAATGTTGCTTTTAAGTTCGGAATAAATTTAAGTGCAATTTTTCTATGTTCGTAATTCTTATACAAGACTGAAAAATATGGTTAATGTTCACCATGACATTATATTATTTAGACATAGCTATAGCCTCTCCTTTTTTAATAAATATGATTACTTTCATGATTATAAATAAACTTTTCTTAACATTCTGCCAATTTGTATCAAATAATTGTTTTCACAGGTGAACAGTTAAAGAAAAAGGTCTCGTAAATACCTGTTATAAATTATACGGATAACACCTTTAAATTGTTAGTTGCGTGTGCAAAGTGCTGATTTGAAGTGGGTCAATTATATTCGCGAGTAACTTACACCATGTTCGCAGGTGTGGCCTTAGAAGTGTCCTCAAGAAAGAAAAAAACGACGTCCACCTAAAGCTAATTGGCTGGAATTCACAGAGCATTTTGTGTATAAGCCATGGTTTAAACCACGGTCTTCATTTATGGAGTGCCATTTGTAAACTGATGGAGAAAGAATATTTACACTCTTTATTTGATAACAATGTTGATGCTATACACATTTGCTAAAGGCCCCAAATTAATGTCTGTCTTCCCACATGGTGGAATTTGCTGGATAGCAAATAGCAAGCACTAACAGGCATATAATTACAAATACGATTGTTTTCACTTGTCTACAAACAGCACTGCAAAGATGTAGACCATGGTTTAAACAATGATTTGTGTAAATCTCATTTTTTGTGAATTCCAGTCTGTATAAGAGGATTTCACACGTCCGCCAAGTCGTGATTGCAATCACGATTGGAATCATATTTACAATCACGGTGATTCTGTTGCCTTGCTTTCACACGACGAAAAAGTCTTCATGCAGACTGTGATTACAATCACGATTGTGGAGACGTACCTGTCAATCAAACAAGGAGAGCACTAGTACTACACTGCATGACTACACTCGAAGCGAAGAGCGCCCGGTTTATCGGCGGAAGTGCATGACTGTAAGGTCACGTAAGCTCCGCCTCCCAAATCGTGTTTTGGAGGTCAAACCGTTCACACTAGAGATTCGCACTGTTAATTGTGATTTGAGTGAATATTCGCGATTCGTGATTCTAGTTTGCTTTCACACGGTCAAAAATACCGTGATTGGAGTGAAAAAATTATTCCAATCGTGATTGCAATCACGGTTTGGCAGACGTGTGAAAGGGCTCTAAGTGTGTCCAATACACTGAGTATGCTACTCGTTCTCCTTTGGGGCGCCAAAAAAGAACATTACCTGGAGAGAATAAAGTGAAAACGTAAAAATAAACATTCACTAATAGTAAGTTTGCTATTATTATTATTACCGCAACTAATTTGTTTATACTCGTTGGACATTGCCCCTGCTTATTCGTTATGAATAGACCTTCATAAAATTGTATTTTTTCTGCAGTATTTATCCGTTTTAAAGATACACTTAAGTATTTTGGTACTTCCGGAAATGCCCCTTGACACTAAATTGGTTGGTTTTAATTCCATTTGAAAGTTCATTGAATAAAACATGTGAAAGTAGAATCGGTCCCTTTCGAATGCTCTCTTAGTTGTAAAATTGTATTTCAACATATTTCATTTATATATCGTCTGGCCAGGCGATATCTTGACTTAAAAAAACAAAAACATAAAATGCTTAATAATTGTATACACTTCTTTCAAAAATATTAAAAAGAGGTTTTTAAATAGTTGTTGATGATATCTCTATTTAATCATTATTTTAACAAAACATCACATGCACAATTTTGTATGAAAAATGGTTGAAACCAATGAGATTTTAGAGAGCACCCTCTTGAGTTGTAACGGCTCTTTTTAAAAATGATAACCGGGTTTTTACTTATAAGTCGTTTGTAATTGTGTATACCTTTCGAGTATGGTGGAATTATAATTATTAGTTTGTACTGCATGGTGCAGGTTTTGGTTAATACAATTCAGTTTGACCAAAACTCAACTATCCCTTTAAAGGGAGCGTTAGTATTGGTATTTTCCGAAGTGCCCCCCCCCCCCCCCCCAAATTAATTGTAACTGATTTGGGTGATTTCAATTCCATGTGAAAGATCATTAAAAAAAACATGGGAAATAATAATAATTCCCATTCAAATGCTCTCATTGCTGTGAAATTTGCTTTCAAAATATAATATAAAAGTGATTGACGTCCGGCCATCACTTTTAGAGAATGCTAGCGCGAAGCGCTAGCGTTCTAGGTCCTCCTATGCTTACCGCGCATGTAGGCTACAATGTGTATCGCAAGCGCCGTTCGCATCGGCGGCCATCGCAATCATCTTTCGTTCAAAATCTGTTCGGAGTCGCGCTAACACACGGAGAGAAGTCGAGGAGGCGCATAAATCACTGATTTTTAGCGGAATGGAGGGAAAAACCATAATTTTAATCCAACCGATAGTTGGATCACATATTGGAGAATGAATCGGTGGTAAGTACCGTATCATATGTATAATTTTAAGCACAATTAGCGTGCAAAAACAATATTCAGTTTCAGTCCCGTATTAAGAGGACCTAGAACGCTAGCGCTTCGCGCTAGCGTACTCTATAGAGTTAATTTGACTCTTGAGTTGTAACGGCTCGTTTTGAATTATGTACTTAAATGTGCTTAAATGGTGCAGGTTTTGGTTACTAAAATTCAGTTTGACCAAAACTCAACTATCCCTTTAAGATTTGTAATAAATGTATAATTATTACATATAACGTTAAAAACTAAAACAGTGTAATTTGATCGTTTATCAGTAAGGTATTGATTTTTATACCAATTATGGTGTTTTGATTATACAGATAAGGTATGTATGATATGAATAATGAAAAGCAATTTTTACTGCAAATAATAGTATTACGTGACCTTTTTATCGAGTAGACTGGTATGTGAAACACATGCCTTTGATAATCTGTTTTTAGGAAACTGCTCAGCTTATACACAAACACAATATATAGTTATATACAAGTAAACAACATATTTTCTTTTTGTCTATACTTTCCTTTATAAATTCCGACAAAAATAACTGTGTGAATACGCATAGCGATTTGTCTGTAGATAACCAATCTATCACAATGATTTAAACAAACACACAAATATGCAGTGGGAATTTGGTGTAAAAGTCGAACGAACAAACATATCTAAATACAGAATCAGATTGTTATGAAAGGAAAATAGGATGCCCAAAATATGCAATATGTGACTCAATTGATAATAAAACATCAATAAATAATACAATCATCGCCACCTCTATACTCTTGATCAAACAATGTAAATCAATAATTTGATTTTGATTGAATATTACTCAAATATTGAAAAGTTAATCTCAATCATATCTGATAAATCTTCCAAAATTGACCGATCTTTTCTTGTTTCACTCCTAATGAGAGAGATATTTGAAAATCATTCGTTATATTATTGCATTTCAGTAAACCTGGGTGTGGCGAGAAGTATGAGCACATGATTACTTTTTTTTTGCGACACTATAAGAGTAATAAAATATATTTATATCGACACGACAAAGTTACACATTGTATTGGCGCATAACTCGCAGGGGCTTTCGTTCAAGTTTTTAATAATAGTCAATTTTAACTCCGTCTGTGTCCTGTATACTAGTACTATACTAACACGAATCGGTTGGGGCGAGTTTTGTTTCGCTCATAAGTTATTAATGTATAACTGCTTCGGGCACATTTTTCCACCGTTGAGGAGAGAGGGCTATAGACAAGCGCACCGTCTTAACAAGCATTTTATTAAATAAATCCTATTTTGATTTTGCCCTAAAGGAGATTCGAATATAGTATCCCAACTCGAAATGTAGCGTATAAAATATAATTTCACCTTATGTCTTCATGCTATCAGACATACATATACTAAGTAGTATAATGTTGGAAATTACAAAATCATCTTCTGTTAATATTTTGTTTTATACTTTGTTGTACATGGGATATTTTGTCACACCGTGCAATATCAAATAAAATATGAAAACATTACTTCATGAAAAAATAGAAATATGATTTTCAATAGCTATTCTCTAAATAATATATTGATAATAAAAAACAAATATATTATCGCAATTTATCAATAAGAATAAACAAAACACATAGCAGTAAACAAAACAAAATCCTACATCATAACCAAATAAGTTCAAGTTTTAGTTTATTTTTCAATTTCCGACAAGATAAAAAGACAAATTATTCACAATAAGTAAAATCACAAACAACATTTTACAACATATACAAGATAAATTATACAAGTGTAAAATGCATGATGACACAGCCACGAAAGTAAATTGAGAATGTCTATATAAATATCCAGCTCAAAGTATAATATCTGTGATTTTATACGAAGTAAGCATAACCTCCTTCCCGATTCCCAGAACTATTATGGCAATGAATATTAAAATAGCCTATTTTCGTGAATTAATTTGACACATTGATAAATGGTTGAAGATGTGGTGCTAAAGAAACGGCGGATTATTTGAGTAAACTTTAGCTCAAAATCAGTTGTTTCATTCGAACATGGCCCAAGGGATGTGACAGAAGGAGAAATTCGAAGTAAATAAAATGACAAGAGAGGGGGAGAGAGAAGGAAGGGAAAATTTAAAGGAAGAAAGATCGATGGAGAGACAATTGATAGATAGAACGTACTTTATGTATTCATTTTTTTACAGACATATTCAGTTACATAAAAAAATATTTTTATTGTATTGGTCTTTATGATCAGAGGGAGAGTATAAGAGAGTGGAGATGTGAGATTTGAAGATTGAAAGACGGGAAAAGTGTTGAAGGAGTATATCTCACAGCATTATATGAAATATTACAAAGGTCTCTCGAACGTCGCACTATATGACCTTTATCTGCACTGTAAAAAATATTATTTCAGTTAGTAATTATTACTTATTTTTTCCAATTATAATTTAAGCAAAACAACATTTTTGTCCTGCCTACTCGCTAAATTTAAGTTCTACAAACTTAAACATAACAACTCAATAAATTCATGTTAAAATTACATAAAAAAAATAAGTAGAAACATAAACTAGATACATTTAAGTAATTTGAACAAAAGCAAATACAAATAATTAAGTAATTTCTACTTTTTACTAATTTGAGTAACAATAACATAAGAAAAGCGTATATTTAAGTTAACTTTACTTCATGAATATTCATGAATCAGATTTGAAAGATATCGAAGATTTACAATTTTAAACTAATAATCTAACTTGTACATTAAGACGCCTTTATGATTATAAGTGAACTTAAAACGTACGATGAATAATCAATGGAACGTTCATTTTCTGGAAATAAAATCTTTTCAAGGTTATTTGTCGGTTCTCTTTTTGTCTTTTTACGAATATTAACTGTTAAAAATGTTCATCTAAAGACGGACCATTATATATGCATGCCTACGGTATATAGGAAGAGCGAACGATAAAGCGAATGCTATAGCCTATATGTTTAGGAATGTATGCGCCTTGTAGATTCTACTTGATCTACATTATTGCAATTAACAAATGTAGACTAAACCAACTTGTACATGGTACTTGAGATAATGAGTAAAAGTTACTATTGAAATTGATGTTCCTGTTGATTCTACTTAATTCATCATGGTAAAATTAACAAATGAGCTTTAAGTAGATATTAAGTTTTGGAAATATTTAAGTAAATTTTACCTTTATAACATTAGTAAAACATAACGAATTAGGTTACTTTATTAGAACTTAATTTTGGAAAAAGTTATTTTTACTAAAAAAAATCAATGCAATCTGTTGAAGAAATTAAATTAAGTAGAATCAACGAATTTTTTTTTACAGTGTGTGACACGTAATTATGCCTAATATTTTATAACATCGGCATATGTTTTGGTTTTGGCCTGTATGATCGCTCAGTTACTGTTTCCTATATATATCCCGCCAACTCAATCACGTTATAATTGATGCCCTCGATACAATTTATAATACTCCGCTTTCTCAATCATTTTATCCGTGAAGGATGATGTTGTTGACACGATTTCATGTATTATAGTACGCAACATCATCCTCGTCCACCTCCTCGAATACTCCAATCGTTACGCGCGATGCCGACGACGATTTCCTGTTCGACCGGACACGAGCCACGCTTATTTTCGTCGACGAGAGGGATAATATATCGTTCAACATCGCGACCCCTTTGGCTGACGCGTCACCTAGCGTCTTCTACACTCGCTAGATTCGTGGGCATGCTATGTATTGTTTATCAGATGGGTTGTACTGATCTTTGGACACAAGTCATGTCTTTATGAACTGAATAAAGCATTATTATCTTTGGACTATTAAAGGAGTTATATTGAAAGAGGTAATTTAAAAAACTTAAGAAGACATTAGTAATTATTCATATTAAAACAAAATCGAGACAGGTCGTCCATACTGGCATTATTCGTGAAAAAAGGGTCGCTTTCGTAAATTTTGGTCAGCAATCATAAACTTCTTATTTCCCGACCTATGTTTAGCCCAAACTTTGCATGACAGATTATTTTTCTCATTCAGCTTCATATAGGAAAAATCCCTTGTCCTGTCTGAAAACTTTAGACCTAAACACAGAGAGACGTTGATAAAATAGGCATGTTGGGCATTGCGATCGTTTGACTGGTAAATGCTTGCTATCAAAGTTCTTTAAATTGTAATAATGATTGACATACAATAAGACACTTATTTCATTCAGCTGTATTTTATCACATTTCAAAACTATTTTTTGTCCAATTATTAATAACTACGCAAATACATTAAAACCTGATACAAACTTTAATAGACAGATTCAATCCAAATGTTGTGAGCAAGTAACCTAATATTGTTGTTATATCACTTACATATCATTACATTGTTATCTTTAGTGTCAAATAATCACGCTCTTGAAAAGAACACTAATGTTTTCTTTGTTATTCTTATTTTTTAACTATGCTTTATTTGTTATAGACGGCATTGATTCAAGTTCACGTGGGAAAAAATATAAACTTAGTCAATTACTATATTCATTTAGAAATACTATTACGACGAAAGCAGTAAATCTGATTCGTATTCACATTTTGTTTTCATTCGAAAGGAGAACATCCATGCAGGTTTCCAGATCGTCAATGTCCCAGTTCTTCTGGGGGTTTACCGCCATTGTCAGCCGTGCTTTATTCACGAAGAATAATTCGTGAAATTCGGCTTCAACGTTGATTGAAATTCTAGCGCATGTGGCGCGCAAGGAAAATATTAAGATGTTTTCGGCTGCAAAGTACAACTGAAAACATTCTCAAAATCTTGCATTCTGGTCTTTCATATACGAAAAGAAGAAATATAAATCCCTCCGGCGGCTACATTAAAAGGTTCTGAGGCTTTGTATTCGCACGGAGGGTTCTTTTCTTTATCAATCCGAGAGGAGAAATTCACTAAGAATGTGTTTGCATATAATAGGATGATGAAAAACGAACGAGCAATGGCGCTAGAGAAGAAAAGGACAATACGAAGCAAAATACGAAAGACATAGAATCGGAGGAGAAGGGGGTATAGCAAAAGAAAATAAAGACAGACATCACTGACAAATCCACGGCGGAGTCTTTGACCCAGATTTCATTCCCATTTTTCTTTTCTTTTCCTGAAAATCTCCCTGGTAATGGTGTCAATCCCCGCAAACAAAACCAGAAACCACCGGGATGAAGCAAAGCCAGTACCTGCAATACCCCGGACCAAATCCCTTCCCCCGGTCTCGGGTTACACGCCGTGCTCGGCATGCCCACGGATCAACCCAGCTAGATCCGCAACAATGGCGTAGCCAGGTTTTCTCTAGACCGGAGGGAGGAGGATGGGGGTGGGAAGGCTTCCAATGAGGAGAGGAACAAGATCGGAATAGGGGCACAATGCAGATAGGAGAGCAACGCTGAGAACCCATCCGGTGTTTTTTTCCTTCTTTTTCTGTGGCACTCTGTGGCAGAGGCATTGTGGGGATATTCCCACAACGGTGGAGCAGTTGCCTTTTTTCGTCACAGAGCTGAATGGTTTAATGGTTGGTTGGTTGGTTGGTTGGTCGGTCGGTTGGTTGGTTGGTCGGTTGGTTGGTTGGTCGGTTGGTTGATCGGTTGGTTGGCTGGTTGGTTGGCTGGTTGGTTGGCTGGTTGGTTGGTTGGTTGGTTGGTTGGTTGGTTGGTTGGCTGGCTGGCTGGCTGGCTGGCTGGCTGGCTGGCTGGCTGGCTGATTGGTTGGTTGGTTGGTTGGTTGGTTGGTTTGTTGGTTGGTTGGTTGGTTGGTTGGTTGGTTGGTTGGTTGGTTGGTTGGTTGGTTGGTTGGTTGGTTGGTTGGTTGGTTGGTTGGCTGGCTGGTTGGCTGGCTGGCTGGCTGGCTGGCTGGCTGGCTGGCTGACAGGCTGGCAGGCTGGCTGGTTGGCTGGTTGGTTGATTGGTTCTTTGCTTTCAGTACAGACGCGTTTAATCGATGTTGATTACATACGTCTAGGGCCCCGTTGCAGAAAGAGATACAATCGATTGTAAGTTGCAATTAATCATGTTAATCGTAAGTCAGATCACGTGTTCTAGATGCGCAAATCTGATTGGTTGAAACACGTAAATTTGCTGACTTACGATCAATCGTAACTTACAATCGATTGTATCTCTTTCTGCAATGGGGCCCTGGACTACCCTTTTTGGTCACCATCCGATAAACGCAGCTTTGGTTTCGAACCCAGGCCGATCTGTGGGGGATCTGTGCGAAGAGCGGAGTTACGACCACTAGACCTGCTACTAGTTATGTCCACTATCCTGCTCCAACAATAGCCTTTTGTCAAGCCCTCTCGCGGACATGCAACTTTTGAACGGGAACGAAGCAAACGGGCGAGCTGAATATCCTGAGAACTGTCCTCACTATCATAACATCCACCAATAGTCTTGACCTACGACTAGCTCAACCCCCTGCTCCACCCTATACATGTATAATAGCTACGTCACTGATCCACTTTCGATACCTGCGCTCTGCTGCACTGCCATGACTGCACATGCACTTCTGTCAATCAAGTACCTCCTTGGTCAAAATGCCCCCCAAAATGCCCGATTATAATTATAGTTGTGTGCACCCGCATGAATAAATACCGTATAAATTGCCAAAATTGTAATACATACACTCATTTGTAAAAAAAAAAAAAAAAAAAAAAAAAGTAAATACAAAAATACAGAAAAACATCGTGTAAATTGTATTAAACATTACATTATGTTCTTGTAATACATTACACACATTCTTTATTTGAAAACAATGATTATTCATTTTGACATCAAACGTGCAGACAATAAAGAAGGCGCATATTATAATGACCGGGGACAATTTTAACTATCAACTTAGCATTTATCTTCAGATTTATTCTTACTAGGAAAGGGTAGCGCATTATAGAATACCATCTGTATATGAAGTTTCTTGAAATCTAAATTCTCGTTGGTAAAACAATAACGGCATACAATTTCTTCCATGATTTCAGTTTGGTGCACAAGATAGCTATGCGTACATTCAGGATGGGACGGGGGTAGTGACCGCGCTTCGTAGTATAATATTCTAATAAATCAATATATCGTGTTTTTATTCTCCAGGCATTATAGCTCTAAACAACGAAAAGTGCATAAGTAAGAGCTTTATTGTATTTTCTTTCTTGTTTTTTGGTAATCCACTTACAGGTTCCTTGTTTTGCCCAGGAAGGAGAATTTAAATCCTTGATTATCCAATAAGCATTCTGTTTTGTCGACGTGTTATGAGCGTGTAAAAATAGCATGGAATCCGCGAGAATTCGCCTACTGACAAGCCGCCTGCACGCGCCGCCCGCGGTGCGCACACATTCCAATCGCCGCAGGAAGTTCGCGCCGTAGACCAGTGACCTTTCGGCCCGACAGCCGCTGTAGTCTGGAGCGTTTCAAATAATGCAGACCCATTTTTGTTCGTTCCAGTTCATGTTTATCTACATGTTTTTTGTTTATGTGTACAATTTCATTGAAATCTATATTCCATTTGTAAATGTGTGGACTGAATAAAGGCATATTATTTATACTTTTGTTCATGTGTTTACAATTTCCTTAAAATCTAACTTATTTCCATGTCTAAATATGAGGACTGAATTAATGAAAAACTGAATGCAACCGAGACGATGTTATAATAATTTTTGTCTTCAAATCGTGTGTCCTTATATTTTTCCATCGTCTCGAATATGTATTCTGTATGTTGATTCATCCTTTCTCAATTCATTAATTTATATTTGAAAGTATGTTTTCGCTCGTTGTTTTATTTTCCCTTTCCTTTTCTGAACCTCCGAATACTCGTTCTCCAAATTTTGTCCCATTTCTTGTTTTGTTCAAATTTGAATTGAATTGAATCTGTTTATTGTCCATTAGCACATAATGTAAATTCATCTTCCACGAGATAATGCCTTCTCCTAATTTGTTCGGGCTTTCCATTTTGTACTATTTAGGCTCGATAAATGTTAGTTATAAAATCCCACCTCGACTATGTTTCTTGACTTCTTCTTTAAATGATGTGTTAAGACATATTAGTAAAAAGTTGAATTAGTTTTTATCATAATTGTAATGTAGCATTGGAAAAAAGATGAATAGTGTATGACTGTGCATGATATAATTATTTTATTAACTAACAGTATATGTGATATGTTAGAGACTACCTTATGCTGATTCATACCTAGCGGCAATGAATAGGGAATGTATGAAAAACCAACGGTTAATGAATCACATACATTTTTTGTATCTATTTGCCTTATATTTCCTATTAACAAATTAAAAGGTCAAAATAAACATGGGCTCACTTCATCTACAGAGTGGGTGGTTTTATACGTCAATCATATTAAGTAAAACCTCCTTTTATTTGATAGTCTGTATAGATATTGTCAATATGATTATACAAGACATTATGAATCCTGTATACGATTGTTATCTAATTTGGTTAAAACCCCATGACACTTTTGACAATATCATGTTTGAGTAACCACTTATTTTTTTAATTAATAATATCCTTGAAAATCTTCCAAATCAAATACATATCTTATTAGTCATAATTATTCTGCATGGCTTTCAGTTTTACAATAGTTAGAGACTAGACTTTATACAGTCACATTGCATATAGGGTTTCTGTTCATTTTATAATCTGCAATATTTTGACATTTTATTCATTTTTAATGTATTGATGTTTTACTTGTGCTTTGTTAATTGTTATGTTTTTATGTTGGTTCGTTTATAGTTTGCAAGAAGGGTTTTTCAAAGACTGCTATACGGTATTAAATTGACCCATGTCATGAGCGTCGTTGTCAATTATGAAAAACATGACATTAATGAGTCACTAATGTAAAACTCCTTTACATGGGGTGTGTTTCCGTATGAAGTGAGAAAAAAAGGGGGAAAACCTGACTTGACTTATGTCGGAGAAGAGACATAATTATTTAATTATTGTTACTTTTACTACAAGTTATATTACGAATTATATACACACTTTGTGTATTTATAGATCGTTTCGGATGTTCAGTTTACGTCAATGCAAACTATCTCTTATCAGTAGATGTGTTTTGTGACGTGAAATGTTCATACAGTCTATGTCAATGATTTATGGTAGTTGATATCATCCTTCAAAACAGAGACAAAGAAATAAACCAAAGTCAATATATGTCACTTTTTTATGAATCCGCTAGTAACATGAGCAGAAAAAACATAACAATTTACAGAAAGATATAATTATGTTCTTGTCCAGCTATCCATGAACTATACAAGAAACAAGGACAAGACAATCATTTCGTGAATGAAAGCTAAATAATTTCCACAAACCCAAATTATTGTCAAACAAGTCATTTTATTTAACATCTATCGTTGGTGTTTTTTGTTTAATGATTTTATTTTGTTTTAATTGATTCTCTTTTCAGATGACTGAGACACGAGTCAAGCGTTTTGGTGATGAGGTGGTGGGGCGGAAATCAACCGGAGTCGCTAGGACGAGCGCGCCGTTAGTCATGCGGTACACGGTGCAGCGAAGTCAGTCAGGACAAACTCAAATTAGCATGCATGGAACAATTTTTATATGAGTACTAGTATAAGACGGCACCTTTTGCATTCCCTTTTCTTTCAAATTTCCAATAAACTCATTCACGGGAAATTGGGTAGCATAAAAAGGGTGACATATTTGTATAAGGGTCGCCATAATACAAATTTAGAAAAAGGGTGAGAGAAGGAGCATTTGATTTTAGAGAATATGAAATATATGGAACGGTGTATAATGTTTGCACAATCAAAGATGCAAACAAGTTGTAAAATAGGGTTGTAAATATTTAAGAGATGATGCCGCTTCCAATAAAGTGGTATAGTGGAGCGTCTGTTTGGGGCAGACCCAACGATTTCCAAGATCTCGAATGAAAGAGCTTTTCTGTTGGTTGACCATTCTTAGGGCGGAAGCATGGGGGCACGCACCCCCCCCCCCCCCCCACCCCAAGCGAATATCAAAAGTTATTATTAGAAACATACGTATGTGGAAAAATAATTCAACAAATACATAATGCGTGCCCTCATTGTAATATATTAAGTTCAATAAGTTGCCCAAATTACGCTTGGCTACTCTCATGGGGCTAATATGCATACCATATCCTGAATGAACTAAAGTATATACTATTAGTTCATTAAGCATTTAAATTAAGTGTTGTTGTTGTCTATATTATTTTGTGGTGTCGCATTCAATTTAGAATGTTATTTAGCGCGAACACAAATTTGTACATACATACATTTCACAATTCACATAATACATGTATCATTACCAAAACAACTGAATTTACATCAAAAGAGTCCATTGTGCAGAACCCCTTAAGCCGAAATTCGAATGTCAATAGATATTGATGACTAACCACTTCAGAATAAGGAATATTATAGTTAAACTCTATAAATATTTGTTTTATTTAGGAGAAGCGCCAAATTGTTTAATCGTTCCATTCATTTAATCGTTTTGCTCGCATACAATTTGAAAAAAACCGTAAGGAAAGCACCAAAAGTTTAATAAAATGTGTGGTAGAATATTAGTTTGCTCACCAATTTAATGCGAGAATGAATATTGCGGTGTTGATTATGACATCCAAAGGAGCGACTAACGATCTGATATTGACGCCACCTCGCCTCCAGTCCTCGCGAGTATGAATAATTTCGTCTGGCATTTCGGTCACTGCACAAATGTTAGGGTAAGGGCGTGCAGCTTCCAGAAGTTTAATTTGTGATTATCAATTATGCTACGTTTAGGGGGGACGGACGAAAAAGGTTAGTAAGCAAATAATTACCGTTGGTGAAGGTGATGAGACAAACTATCACTTCCGAGGCGATCTGGATGTAGCTATCTTTCCGAAGCGAAGCTGAGGAAAGATAGCGTATACATTCAGATCGCCGAGGAAGTGATAGTTTGCCATCGCCTGAAACCAAAAGGTGATTATTTGCTTTATATTCCACATCAATTATTTTAATCACAAACGACCTATAACTAAACACAAAGGGCTAACAAGTTTGGAATATTGAGCAATTGATCCAGTCTATTATTTTTATTTTGTCATTCCCTCACATGAACAAGATTTATGATTAAAAGTCAAAGACGCTTATACCATTGTCTATTAAGCGTGACCGCGCGTAAACGTTGCGCACCAGCGCGCTACCTTTTTGCGCACCAACGCGCGCACGCGTACTTGCGCGCAAACAATTGAATATCTACACACACTTTTACCGACTATCTAGTGAGTGCAACGCACATTCACCCAAGATATCTACACAGTGTAACGAACTTTTCTTCTCCCATCAATGATGGGCGAAACTATATTTCCTCACGTGATTAACTTTTGACCAATCGGAGAGCAAGATTCTTAGTATGTGGAATATAATAACATAAAGCTAACATAAACAAACGAACAAACATAAACAAATTGGAAATGGACCTGATTCACTTGACATCGCGTAAGTTCCATCGCAACATTTGCTATTGGTGAAAAGAGCTACACCCGGATAGTTTTGCCGGGATTTCAATGAATTTACGCCACTCTTTGCTCTTAGTTTACATCATCTAATTTTGTTTACTTCACATAAGAAATGGGCCCGTATTTTTAAATCAGATTTCCACACAGAGTTGCAGAACTTCAAACAAATGTTGAACATAAGGTTACAGTCCGTTATTCCGAAGGTTCGTTATTCCGAAGGTTCAGTTATTCCGAAGGTTCGTTATTCCGAAGGTTCGTTATTCCGAAGGTTCGTTATTCCGAAGGTTCGTTGATCCGAAAATAAAATCGGGTTCGTTATTCCGAAAATTAAATCGGGCTTGTTATAATACTATAGTTTGTTTTTTGTTTATTGAATTTACAGCCTGCATTAAGCATACCCCTCCCCCTTTCCCTCTCTTGGCCAGACCAATCAAACATTCAAGTTTATTTTATCTCTTTATATGAAATTATAGCATTATATATAACAAACCCAAATTCATTTTCGGATTAACGAACCCGATTTCATTTTAGGAATAGCGAACCTTCGGAATAACGAACCCTCGGAATAACGAACCTTCGGAATAACGAACCTTCGGAATAACGAACCCGATTTCATTTTAGGAATAGCGAACCTTCGGAATAACGAACCCTCGGAATAACGAACCTTCGGAATAACGAACATTCGGAATAACGAACCTTCGGAATAACGAACCTTCGGAATAATGCAACAAATGTTCGGATTAACGAACCCTATTTCATTTTCGGATTAACGAACACTCAGGTATAGGAAATTTGCGTGTTCGGAATAACGAACCTTCGGAATAACGAACCTTCGGAATAACGAACCTTCGGAATAACGAACCGCACCCGAACATAAATGTGCTTGTTTTTGTGGTGATTTCTGTGGTGATGTATTGCGTGCTCACACGAAATTAAACAGAATACACGTATTCATAAAAGCTGCCCCAAAACTACACTGTGAAAAAAAGTAGTAAATTTACGTTGGGTATTTTTTTGTTGGGTAATAAATACGTTAGTTACTGTTTTGTTGGGCAATATTTGACCAATACTTAAACAAAGTTGTACTCTGCCGCTGCCTAAATACAGATGTCCAATTGTTAGGCAATTAATTGCCCTGCTGAGTGGTAAACTACATACGATCGTGCCATTGTGAAAAAAAGAGTAAATTTACCTTGGTATTTTTTTTGTTGGGTAATATAGACGTTGGTAACTGTTTTGTTGGGCATTATTTGACCGATACTTAAGCAAATTTTTACTCTGCCGCTGCCCAAATACAGATGTCCAATTGTTGGGCAAGTAATTGCCCTGCTGAGTGGTAAACTGTATATGTGCGTGCCACTGTGAAAAAAAAAGAGTAAATTTACGTTGGTAATTTTTTTGTTGGGTAACATATACGTTGGTATTTGTTTTGTTGGGCATTAATTGACCAATACTTGAGCAAATGTTTACTCTGCCGTTGCCCAAATACAGATGTCCAATTGTTGGGCAAGTAATTGCCCTGCTGAGTGGTAAACTGTATATGGTCGATTCCAACGAAAAGTGTACACGGTCAGATTTTTAGGTTCGAATTTCAAACTGCTTTGATTGTTTAATCCTTTTGCACATGTTAAGTAGACATGTCAACCATAACCAGAAAAAAAGTGCCATCACTAATCTTTCCGAACGGCCAAGTAATGGCCTTGAGAAATTAATGGTACATTTCCTAACGTTGCCTACGAATGCAGATGAATTACCTTAAAAATGTGATTATGGAACTCCAAATCCATCTGCTTCATGCAAACATTTGCTTTTATTTCATCTATTAGATGCTAATCATGGAATACATTAACATATTGTGTTTTAAACATCACTCTGTTATAAATTTTCAAGTTCAAATGTTTTATTAGTGTGTTGAGATTTTCCTGTCTTAAAAACATGAGGTTGTATCACTTTTCATAATTGTTTTAATAATATGTGAATCAGAATTATTTTCCACTATTTTAAAGAGTGGGAAATACCCTTTCCAAAAATATCAAATTTAGGTTTGTGCGCAAATATATGACACATATACAATGTACGTGAAAAATAAGTATTCGTAGGCAACATGTAATTTACTTTATACGTAGGTAACAAAAACCTTTTATTCACAGTGACTGTCACGAAATATGGGGGTCCCTTGTCAGTTCTAAGTGAGATACGATCATACAAATGTGCTTACAATCAATTGGGTGTAAAAAATACTTCTTAAAAAATTACACTGACACTATAAGTGGGGTCCTCAAAACAAAATATATATTCAATGTGAACATTTGGACATTTAAACCTGACTATTTGAATTCCTAATGTTGATCGATATATCCACATCATTGATATTGCAAACATTATGTAAGAAAATGTTTAATCTGGAATTTCTAGGGATACGATACATTTGGGTAATACAGAAACGAATAGTATAGTGTTTTCGTAGGTAACATTATTTTGTTCATATATTTCAAGATACCTGTAGTAGGCAAAGTTAATTACTGTATTTGGAGGGTCGAAAAACAACTTGTATACCTATGGTCTGTACATATATACTGTTCCTGAAATAGCTAATATAAAAACACGAATTTGAGAAAGAGAGGGCATATATTTGTTATGATATTTGGGTGAATCACTGTATAAGGTTTACATTATAGTGCACATAAAATAGAAGATATGATAAGCTGTATGGATGAAAAACATACATTTGAGACGATTGCTCAAACGATGAGTGGTAATATATTATCTGTTAGATAAATGCAATAAAGGATCATTTGAGATTCCTGTAAAACAGTTCATACAGCGCTCTTATCATGTTCTTAAAGGGTTGAATATTAATGAAACATATTGGCCAATCCTGCATATCCCAACAGCTTACTTAGTTTGATTCGAACCCTCCAATTTAATTTGAATGTTTCTAAGACTAACTCGTATTGTTTCCAGTTTTGTGTCTTACAGACTTACACTATATTATTGTAAAGTGCTAAAATATAAGGTTAATCTTATTATATGCTACATTTATCAAGAATATTATAAACGAAGTTATTCTTGGAGATTTCTGTGTACATTATGTAAGGCTGCAATAATATTAATACAATCAAACGGCAGCATATGAAAACATCACAACACGGCATCATCATTGTTTTCAATTACGTTATTTTACTTTTTAACAACAAAAATGGCCGTTAAACAAATCTTTATAGCAATCATAACCTGTTTAACCGTATCGATATTTCAGTGTACATGCTCTTGTTATATGTGATATAAATATTAAATAAAGACAATGTAATAAGTTGTATCATCTTATAGATATACTAACTAAAACACAATTGCGATATTACAAAAATAATTGAATTTTCTATCTACCCAAGATACAAAAAGTATATATCTGAGGTAATGGGAGAACGGTTGGGATACGGTATAGCTAACAGTTAGGCGAAATATATTGATTGTTTTTCTATTCAAATTTTCGGATGGGGTAAGGGTGTATTGTGAGATAAATAATTTAATAAAATCGAGCCAATGTATTACATGAAGTGTCATTTTCATTCTAACCATCTTTATATAGTATATTAAGACATCAAATGGTGTGTTCTTCGGTATTCTACCTACTTTATAAAGAGCCATATCTGATTCAATCTCTCGTGTGATTGGGATACAAATGAAAATAATCGATTACGTCGGCTTATCATGTGGTTTATATACAACTGTTTGCCAAAAGTCATAGTGCATACGTCAACGTAGATACCATGTACACATACTCCATGATATATGTTTTTTACAAGGAAGATTTCATAGACAAAAATACCAAAATGCAATTCAAACAACCGCAATTGCTTTTGGATCAAATGGGTTGATCATCTTGATGCATATCGATAGTGGGCCATCAGATGCATGTGGTTTTTAAACATTTTTGTTTGTATTAACCGATTTAAAAATCAATGATGACATCGTTATTTTTGTGTATTCGGAACTTTGTAAAAAAAATAATCATATTTTCAGTCGAAACTCTAGATGATGAAAGCATCTGGTCGGATTTAGAAAGCGCACACTTATTAGGTTGATTGTGACATCCAAATGGGCTTTAATATCCGAAAGTTTACTTTTGTATTGTTACCTACGAGTATATTTTACCTACGAATACAGAGTGTCCCCATGATAAAATGCCACATTAATGCTCTTATTAAAGCATTGACTATCGTTATTTTGATTCTAATCTATTGCCAAAGGATGCCTTCGAATCATACACATAAATACATGTATTAATATGATGATTACGCTTGTTAAACGAGGAGGAGAAAATCGTTTAATGTTAAATGAGGCAAAAAAGGAAACTTTTTTAACCTGGTGTGCTCGTAATCTAAATGCCCCAAAAATATTAACATTATAACGCATGAAAAGGAAATTTGTTTCATACAATAACACGCTCATTTTCTTCAAATAGCCAAACTATCTACGTGATATTGCCGTTTGAAATAATGTCAGTGCAGGAATCAAACTCCCTATGTCATGTTTGTATTCGTAAGTAACGTTTAATTTGTTAAAAATTACTTACGAATGCAACACATTTTGTTGAATATCTCCTAAAATCATTATTTGAAAACGATAAATCCTTGCACATATTAGCGTTATGCTATATTCCATCTATTACTAAGTTATCTCTCACTAATCTACATACATGTTGAAGCTACGACATGATGAAGTGTATACGTAGGTAATGCCATTTTTTTTACCAAACGGGCCTTTTCAGCTTTTGACGTTTCTGACGGCTATACAATAAAAACACTAGGATTTTTGATAATGCATTTCAATAATAGACACATGAGGGTTTAAGTTGAGCACACATTTTTAATCGTGTGATAAATTTTTCAATAAGGTTATGAGTGCTTAAAAATGTATTCGTAGGCAACGCTTAATATTTACCACCAGGTAAAAAATCACCAAAAATCACATGATTGCCAGTTACTTACAAAAACTCATATAATGAGTCCTGACATATGCAACAACTTCCCATGTTAAAATAAACCAATTCGTATCAAGTCTTCATTCTAAGATTTTAACCGCTCAAAAAAACGTTAAGAGATTTTTTTCAAAAGTGGTCAAAAATAGCATGTTTTTTGTTCCTGTAGAAAAAAATATAAATGCAATGTTCACAAATTTTGTATGGCGCGAAAGGTCTCGCCAAGATGCATCTGCTCAAAAATAAATCGAGATTGTAGGACCTTTCAAAAAAATCAAATAGGTCTGAACATGCCGTGTACACTTTTCGTTGGAATCGACCATATGTGCGTGCCACTGTGAAAAAAAAGATTAAATTTACGTTGGTAATTTTTTTGTTTGGTAATATAGACGTTGGTAACTGTTTTGTTGGGCATTATTTGACCGATACTTAAGCAAATTTTTACTCTACCGCTGCCCAAATACAGATGTCCAATTGTTGGGCAAGTAATTGCCCTGCTGAGTGGTAAACTGTATATGTGCGTGCCACTGTGAAAAAAAAGAGTAAATTTACGTTGGTATTTTTTTTGTTGGGTAACATATACGTTGGTATTTGTTTTGTTGGGCATTATTTGACCAATACTTTAGCAAATGTTTACTCTGCCGTTGCCCACATACAGATGTCCAATTGTTGAGCAAGTAATTGCCCTGCTGAGTGGTAAACTGTATATGTGCGTGCCACTGTGAAAAAAAGAGTAAATTTACGTTGGTAATTTTTTTGTTGGGTAACATATACGTTGGTATTTGTTTTGTTGGGCATTATTTGACCAATACTTGAGCAAATTTTTACTCTGCCGTTGCCCAAATACAGATGTCCAATTGTTGGGCAAGTAATTGCCCTGCTGAGTGGTAAACTGTATATGTGCGTGCCAATGTGGAAAAAAAGAGTAAATTTACGTTGGTATAATTTTTTTGTTGGGTAATATATACGTTGGTATTTGTTTTGTTGGGCATTATTTGACCAATACTTGAGCAAATTTTTACTCTGCCGTTGCCCAAATACAGATGTCCAATTGTTGGGCAAGTAATTGCCCTACTGAGTGGTAATCTGTATACGTGCGTGCCACTGTGATTTCAACAAAAAAATCACAAAATATGAACAAATATTAATTTTGAAGTAAATTTTTTTCGTTATTCATGTGTCAATCGTTTGTGTTTTATGTAAGAATTATTATGACAAACTTTGCATCACATGTTTACCTTGTTATACCATTGGTTTTCTGTTGAATTTTACTTGATTTGTTTTCATAACCACTTTTTATGTATGCTACACATGTGATATATATACGCGACATGCTGCGTGTGTATTATATATTCATTCCTAAGCTGGCACAGCCAGATTGCACTTAGAAAGTCTAAATAGACCAGTTGCGTGTGATTATACATTGACCCCAATGTATCTCACATGATTTGGACCACATGTCCCATACGTCCGAATTGCAAACTAGTTTCAATTGGGATTACCAATTTGGAAATTTCAATTGGTAATTTTTTATTGGTAATTTCAATTGGTAATTTCAATTGTTTTTCGTCCTGGGCAATCAGATAATGACCATTTGTTGTTTAAAGCAACTGAAAAATGCCCAACAAATAGTTTTATTGATTTTATTGATATCACTAGCTGTACCCGCGGAAATCCGCGGGTTTTTGAAAGAGAAAGACGATGATGACATAACAACACTTTAAAACTTTACTAAATATCCCACAGTCATCATTTAAATAGTAAGACAAAATAGACTCGGGCGATTCAATCCCACCCCACAACCCGTCGGGGCCCCGTCCAACGATACATCCGACCAATGTATAACAAAATCATG
>JBAMJV010009476.1:0-60935 GCA_037951105.1 Echinarachnius parma
GAAATTACCTCACTTACGTTCTCTCTCGTCGTCTGGCCAATCTGAGCACTAGTTCATGCCCGATTTCAGGTTCGTCGGAAAATCCAGTGCACCGTCTTCAGAATTACGTAATCAGAGAAGTATCAACATGTATATATGTGTGTGTGTGTGTGTTTTATACGTGTGTATGTGTATGTGTGGTGGATTATGTAACTGGTGTATGCGTGTGTGTTTGAATGTGTGCGTTTGTGGCTTTGTGTACGTGTGTGCGCATTTGTGCGTGTGTGTGTGTTTGTGAGTGTATATGTGTTTGTTTTTGTTTGTTGGAATGCGAGTGCCTGCGTGCGTGTGTGTATGCGTATTACGGGTATGGGTTTTTGTTTGAGTGTGTGCGTGTGTTTGTGTTTGTTTGAGTGCTCGCGTGGATGAGTGTGTGTGTTTGTGTGTGTGGATGTGCGTGTGTGGGTGTTTGTGTGCATTTGTGAGTGTGCATTCATGTGTTTGTGTTTGTGTGGGTGTGTGTTGTGTATCTGTATGCGTATGTGTGGGAGTTGTATTAATGTTGTGTTTGTGTGTATACGCGTGTGTAAGGGTTTGTGTTTGTGTGAGCGCATGTGTGGGGTGTTTGTGTGCATTGCTGTTTGTTTGAGTGCGAGTGCGTGCGTGCGTGCGGGAGTGGATGTTTGTGCGTGTGAGTATACGTGTGTGTAAGTGTGTGTGTGTTTTGTGTGATTGAATGCGTGTATGTGTGTGTGTGTGTCTGTGTTGGAGTTAGTTCAGTCGGGTCGTGTGTTTGCGCATGTGTATGTTTGAAAGTGTAAGGTGTGTGTGAGTGTTTGTCATGATTGTGTGTAGAAGGGAACGACGTCATTTTGAACGCGCGTTAACTAAAAACGAAAATGGTTCAAAGGCAGCGAACAGGTAGTGAACAGCACGGGTTGACTACATTCAATAGACCGCTTCTGTGATGTATGCAAATAATATTCGTATGACGTATAGACTCCCCGTTGGCAAACTTAACAATAGTAACTAGGTTCGGCAAGATAAGTATGCCGGAGCTTACCGGACCTAGTTACTATTGTTAAACAGTGCCAACGTGGAGTATTACGTCATACGCATATTATGTGCTTATACAGGGTGGCCCAGAAATAACGGAACGGGGTACTTTCCATTATAAAGAAACATACAGACTAGGTTCACTGGATAGATAATCTTTTAAAAATAACTTTGATATCATCAACAGTAATGTTTTTGTTTGGGTGTTCGGAATAACGAATTTCTTTTAAAAAGATTATCTATCCAGTGAACATATTATCACAATGGCAAATACCCCGTTCCGTTATTTCTGGGCCACCCTGAAACGGTCGTTCTAGGACGGGAAACTCGTTCTCGTTCACATTAGCGAAAACTCCCTAATCCCGAGACGTAGTCGACGGACTTATTGTCTTCACGAAATAGCATTTCAAATACCGAGGGAACATTCCACGATGTTTCGACAACAAAGTTAACATCTGTTATGTTATATGACTTAATTTATGTACAAAAGTAACGCATCTTTACACTTTAAACTTTACATTTTAGCCTCTCTGAGCTCGATTAGGTAATGTGGCTTTTCGACGTGAGGTTATGTTGACAAGTCATTATGACGTCATAATAGAATCCCTCTTTGATTGCGCATATAAATTGTTGACATCGCGCACGCAAGCGAACAATTACTTCCAGCATGGAACATAACACCTGTAATCGATAGCATCGCTTTCATTTTTGTCATAGGTCTGCACGAAAATACTCCTGTATCGATATATCGCAGCTCTTCTGTGCTACATACTGAAATATGTTAACATTACATTACTGAGGTTAGCCAATCAATGACTCGTAATTGGCCAAGTCAGATAACATAACCTTATCTGATATAGTTATAAATAATAACTTACTAAGATAGTACAAAATGATTCCACAACAAATTAAAAACACAGAAACCGATGGAGAAATTACTCAATCACCACACTCGAGGATAAAAACAAGTCACAAGTTCTAAGTCATAACGCCTTGTTCTTTCAAACAAACACACAGGTTTGTCACCCAGTTTGTCATTCCTTTTTATAAGTTCCGTATGGATCTAAGGAAATACACCATGACAAAAAATTATAACTGTAAATTCTATTCGTCATGACTCATTGCACAATTATTGTCAACACACTTCCATAACTATTTCTTTACCACAAGAGTGGAATCCAGGGGCTAAGTTCATCCCTCGATAGAATAAATGTCCATCTTTTATGAAATACATAATATAATGAGCTAAAAGGGATTTGCCCTTCACTTTGGGATGTCACAGTGGATTCTGTGAGACATGTACATGAGGGAAAGATGTGTTTGATCCGTTAATGACCATATTCCCAATTGCGAGGTTTGGGGTCAGTAAGTTTGGCCACAAACTCAACATATCATTTCGATATGTCGAGTCGAATTTGCAATGCGAACGCGTAAGGATTATAAACATGCCCGATGCCTCCGAGGATTTCATCAATACTAACCTGATATATGATCCAGAATTGTTTAATAGTAAGGGAAGGCCCAGTTAAGAATTTTAAGTTTAGTTTATCCACCTTGCATGTATCATCAAGTTGAGTAAAAAAAAAACCTTTAAAACAAGTCAGTATATAGGTAGTATAATGATAAAATGCTTATATTTTGTGACATATTTTATCAAAATGCAGGCGGGGAAGGGGTTTAAGTGGGAAGGAAGTGGGCTAGTATGCTCCCCTGGGAGATGAGATGGTGCACATGATAATTGTGCGGGTTTGAACTGTACCTGAGGACCAAGGGTAATAATGCGGCTCTGAATAGAGTACCTAGATACATGTCGCTCTATAAATGCTATATGTTATTATTATAGGTTTTCCCATTAATTTTAACACTTTCGTCATTCAATTTCATTAATTCGTCATTCAAATTCGTCCCGAGGAACCACCAGAGCGGAAATCCCAACTTCAATTTCGTCTTTCGTCGATCAATTTCACACAAAGATCACACAATTTAGTCATTAGTCACACGTTTTCGTCAATTGCAAATCAAATTCGTCGGTCACAGTTGCTGAACACATAAAAGCGAAAGCAATATATATATAATATATATAATATTATTTAAAGGGACTGTCCGCCTTTTACAAATCGTCTGAACAGTTTCCAGTAGATGAATGTAACACGCACAAAAAAAATCAGATCGAACAGCCATGTAATTTGGATTCTACGAATGAAAAACGAATGCGCCCCTCCACCAAACTATATATCGGTCAATAAAGGAATTTAACTGATTTAGCATAATATTACAACAATATTGTACTTATTCTTGTAAAGGTATTGTGAAACCGACATTTGTAAAGGTATGTCACGGAAAAAGATCTCAAAAATGAAGAATATATATAATTACATGTAGTCAGTAATTTAAGCGAGGTTTGGTTATTTTGTTTAGTATTCGCTTACAGTATGCCGTTGTTATTTGTGCGTGGGTCACGTAGCTAGCGCGGGTCACGTAGGGGTCACGCATAGCAATGTGGTACTCCGTGGAATCCGCGTGCGAACTTTCTCACCGGGTGAATACACGTATAATGCACAATTAAACGTTGGACGACGGTTTATTAGTTTTAGGTCTATAACTATAAAAGATATTTACGATTGAAGTGTTCAGATGTTAAGTTATCCTCTGGATCGTCAAAACCGTGTACAACGTGAGCGCAATGAATTAGTGAACATCTCTTATATCAACCATCTTGTCAACTTAGCTTGGTTGCGAGTCAGATGGATGTTTGTTACGCTTACAGATATTTGAATAATACCCTTATGAACAAAATAAAATTGGTGTTTAGTGTTTGAGAAGCCCTGTGTTTTCCAAACACATGATAACGTTTATGCCGTAAGATACTTGAATAATTATGTTTGCACCGAAAACAACAACCCATTGATGTTTGTGTAGCCCCGTTTCACTCTCTCTCGACCAAGGGCAACCATTTCAAGGTCAGTTGTTATAGGATGCCTTGTTCAGCGGATGTAAATTGACAGCCGTGGAGAAGCGATGGTCGAACCCAACGGGAGACGGGGAAGGGGGGGGGGGGGGGTGTGGGGGGGGGGGGGGGCAAGGTTTCACACAATGTAGGGGCATGCTACCAGTGCCAAAACAAAGATCATGTAAGTCTATACAATCATAATACAATTTTCTCCCACAACATGACAGAGGCTGGGGGAAGGAGCAGCAAGATGAGATCAAGTGTTTCCACATAGGGCTAGGGGCACCCCCCCCCCTTAACCACACCCCTGGTAGTTAGGGCGAGGAATAGGCCTATACTTTCCTTAAATACCTATCCATTGTGTTTTGTTTCGTGTTGATGGTCAAATTTGAAGCCTTGCGTTTTTTCTCGATCGCGTCGACTTAAAGTGCTGTTTAGAATCAACTGAAGGTGTTGATCTGACAACCTGTTTCCGTACCTGGCCCGCACATCAAGGGTTTTGAAAGGGGGCCCGCGGGAGCCAATCACACCACTTACAAGTCCAGGGGCCAGGGGCTCAAAAACCGACGCAGGAACGGTTTCTTATCCAGCGAAATTGGATTTGTTTCTATTTGATATAACTGCTCAGTAAATAGAGCACCGATCTGGCAATCAGGAGATGTCGGGTTCGGTCCGGTTCGGTCCGCGGAGAAGCACAATTTTGCATGTTCATGTTTACTTTTCCATAGTAGAGGAGAACAAATACAACGGTGTTCAATGTTCTGGTTATAGCTGAACTGCCTTGACAAGGCACATCAGGGATTTCACACAATATTAAATCAGATTTGAAAGAGCTATCCGTCTACCGACAGACGTATAGAGCAAACACGATTCGAACCCGCATGGCTTTGATTATGATTCACAGTACCGAACCACTAAAACAATTTTTTTAATTTTCACATGCCCCAGTCACGTTCAAGTCGTTTATTAATCGACATGACCATTATATAACAGTTTTCAGTTAATAGGGCTCAATAAGTGCCGACCTTTCTAATTGGGTTGGTGGGCCAATGCTTATTCCTCGTCACCAGCTCTACTCTGGGCCGATGTTGACACCCCGCCCCCCAGCCCGTGTCTGCTCCGTGCCAATCAGTATTGATACGATGAAAAGGCCCCCGGGGTTCCAGGGGCTGGGGATAGGTTCGAGCCTCGTTCAAGTGCACGGTATGCATAATAGGTACACCTGACCGTTGTCCTTGACTTTCAATACAAAGGGATTAATTCAAAAAGGAGCTACGTCCACTTTTGTTAACTTTTTAAAATAAAAATCACACGTCTGTCGCAGTTTGCAAACGTGCAAATGTACACGTTTAGTTTCGATGCGGAGCAATTTTCAGATTTCTATTTTTATAAAAGAGGCCCTTAAATGAAATGTACATTTTTCCTGCCGTGCATTCATGAGTAGGTTAACTGATTAAAACTAGATTTAACCCCTCTTAAAAGCTGTCCCTCTATTAAAGCTGTCCGTATTCAGCTAAACCAAACTGCACTAAAAGGCGAAAACTTTCACTTTGATTTGTTGAGGCGATATAAATAGCCAAAGCATGCAGCAAACTAATAATATGGAAAATACTTTTTTTAAATAGCTTCTCACCAGAACGAGCGTTGAAAATGATTTCTGGAAAGTACAATCATTATAGTTCAGTGGTTAGTATGGTTATATCTAGAACAACAGTCTATCAATCCGGAGGTCTCGGGTTCGATTCCTGGGGAAGCCTTTTATTTCTTTGCTCGTTTTGATTTAGGTAATATATTTCTGGTATTTTATGTTTCAATATTCTTCGAACATTGTCTTTATGTAATATATTTCTGGTATTCTATGTTTCAATTTACTTCGAACGTTGTCTTTAAAAATAACATGTATTACTTCCTTAGAAGGTCTTTCTTGAATACCACTGTTAATACCACTGTAGTTATCTGCATATTTGTGACATGCAAATGTTTACCAAATCACTCCCCGATCTGATAACAGCTGATTAACATGATAGTGTACCTATTACTATAATTATGCAGAAAGAGTGTATACAATTCTTAGCAATTTCAAGAATTGCACCTTGTTTGATTTTGTTTCGTTTTTTTACGCTACGGAATAAAATAATTGAAATCGTAAATGTATATAAACGTATCATCGCGCATGGCAGATTAATATAGAGGCCGGATTTACTTTTAATCTAAGATCCTCTATTCATAATGCACATATATAGCCAGATGAATAAAACCCTACCCAAATTTTCTGCACATGAGGACACTTGCACTAGGACTCACATGCACCACTCTCACTCACTTGTTTTTGTTTTCTCTATTTTCTCTTCGATTAGTTTTACTTGATACTTGCGTCGTTAGATATGCTTATCTTATAATGATTCATTTTTAATTGAACTGACTTTATTTATATATAATTGAATTATAAACTATTTGAGTATCATGCCTCCACTCT
Source organism: Echinarachnius parma (assembly GCA_037951105.1). Classification (NCBI taxonomy): domain Eukaryota; kingdom Metazoa; phylum Echinodermata; class Echinoidea; order Clypeasteroida; family Echinarachniidae; genus Echinarachnius; species Echinarachnius parma. Next base: position 6,462 of record JBAMJV010009476.1, read on the forward strand.
TAAATATTTGCCATTATTTTAGCTCGGTCGACCGTCCGCTCAAGCTTCTGCTTATAACGGCGACCTTCTGCTTTCTTCGTTTATACACGTATTGGCCCAGCCTATTTCCTTTAACTAATTTATAAGCATCTTTGTTCTATATTATGTATTGTTTGCACAATGACTTTGTCATTGAAATGCGTATAATTTGTGTTTTATATTATTACCCATTTTCTTGTAACTTGTATATTGATTGCAGAAAATAAAATCTTTGAAATGAAAACAAATAACTTGAATCTGGACCATACAATGCATGTCTATAAACAGATAAATGTGCAACATGTCCAGTACGGTACGAGTTAAATGTAATATCACTCACGTAGCTAGCTCTTCTTGTCACGTTTAGGATAGGCACGTGACATCTTAAATGCGTATGTTTACCATGGTAACAAGCAATCTCAGAGACAATGCATGTATCCTACTTTTTAAAGGAATCTAGTAACGTTGTCAACATTTACAAAAACTTATTTAGAACTCTAGTGGTTCTCACATATATACATCGTAATTTTTTGTGAGAAGCATGGAACAGGTTTCGTTTTCCGAATCTATCTCTCGTTATGAAGATATTTATGATTGAGGTGTTCGGATTTGAAATTATCCGTGGGATATTTATTTACAATGTGATTTTCACACATCACTCAGTAGACATAACATATTGCAGAAATACAAATTTACCAACCCTCTGTCAGTTTTGCACATGTCACCCACGTTATCACATCCCTTTAAAATAATGTTTTCAAGTTACAGTACTTGTTAAGGGATAGTTGAGTTTTAGTATAGAGGGCGCTACACAAAATAATTTGTTTGTGGGATAATGAAAAACTGAGTGTCAAATTCGAAGGAGCAGACAATTTTAATGACAGAATAAACTTTATTTGATCAAAATCGGTTCAGAAATGGCTGAAATATCCATAAACATAACATTTGTAACACTTATGGGGCCCCACAATTATTAGATAATTTTGAACCAGCCGTTAAAAATTTTTTTTTAAATGCTTCCTCTTTTCAAAAATGTACAAAAGAGGTTTTTAAATAGTTGTTGATTATCTCTCTATCTAATAACTATTTCAACAAAACATCACATGGGCAATTCCACGGTTAGTAACGTTACATTTGAAGGCATCTTGTACAATATAATAGGATGCTACATAAAGATGCCTGAATATTTTCTTTAAATTTTTGGTACATTCAATACCTCCTAACAAAACCTTCTTCACACAGTAATTTAAAACGATTCCACACATTTCAGTGAGTGACAACACAAACTCAAACTTTGGTTATGCTAGGTTTACACCATGTCCCCGGCGGCCACGGCAGCCCCGTTTCAGGCCACCGCGGACAAAACGGGATGGACGTGAGACAACGCGGGGGGACGAAATGGGCAAACGTGACTGCCGTGTATGCCGGGCCAGATTTTTAAACTGTCAACAAATTTGTCACGGCAACCTAGCAGGCCGTAGTAAAGCGGGGTGAACGCAACAAAACGTGACAGGCCGTAACAAAACTTGGAGGCTGTCCGTAGTAGGACGGGAAGACATAATAATAATAATAATAATAATAATATTAGGCATTTAGCTACGCTATTCATAGTAAACTATATCACAGCGCTTACAATATTATTACCCCGGTCAACGGATACACACTGCAATCAATCCTGCACAATAAGTGCACATTTTCCACTCCCTGGGGAGTATTCCAGCAAGTCGCCTATTAGGCGCGCACAGTGCTAAGGAAACACGTTCCCATCCTTCCGGGTACCCATTTATACACCTGGGTCGAGAGCAGCAATAGTGGATAAATTGTCTTGCCGAAGGACAAACGCGGTGGGCTGGGTTCGAACCCGGGATCTCACGATTGGAAAGCGCGCGCTCTACCAATGTTGCCACACCACAAGACATTCCCCGACATCTCACGGTCCTTTCCCGTCCTACTACGGACAGCCTCCAATTTTTCTTACGGCCTATTACGTACTGTCACGTTTTGTTGCGTTCACCCCGTTTTACTATGGCCTGCTAGGCTTCTCATCCGCACCGTGACTGCCGTGGAAATTTTGTTGACAGTTTAAAAATCTGGCCCGGCATCCACGGCAATCGCGGCCTGTCACGTTTGCCAATTCCTTCCCCCCCCCCCCCCCCCCGCGTTGTCTCACGTCCATCCCGTTTTGTCCAAGGTGGCCTGAAACGGGGCTGCCGTGGCTGCCAGGAACATGGTGTAATGCTAGGTTTACACTATGTCCCCGGCGGCCACGGCAGCCCCGTTTCAGGCCACCGTGGACAAAACGGGATGGACGTGAGACAACGCGGGGGGACGGAATGGGCAAACGTGACTGCCGTGTATGCCTGGCCAGATTTTTAAACTGTCAACAAATTTGCCACGGCAACCTAGCAGGCCGGAGTAAAACGGGGTGAACGCAACAAAACGTGACAGGCCGTAACAAAACTTGGAGGCTGTCCGTAGGACGACGGGAAGACATTCCCCGACATCTCACGGTTCTTTCCCGTCCTACTACGGACAGCCTCCAAGTTTTGTTACGGCCTATTACGTACTGTCACGTCTTTGTTGCGTTCACCCCGTTCTACTTTGGCCTGCTAGGCTTCTAATCCGCACCGTGACTGCCGTGGCAAATTTTTGACAGTTTAAAAATCTGGCCCGGCATCCACGGCAATCGCGGCAATTGTCTCATGTCCATCCCGTTTTGTCCACGGTGGCCTAAAACGGGGCTGCCGTGGCGCCATGAATATGGTGTAAACGCACCATCAGTGGGGGGATGGGGCTCTTCCCCCCACGGCCCGTCACAGATACCGTGGTAGACCGTGATAGACCGTGAGAAAACTTGGCAAGACCTAACACAACTTGAATACAGAGGAAAAATTTGTCAAAATTTCACGGCGCGCTACGTTTTGGGCAAACGGGGCTGCCGTGGCCGCCGGGGACATAGTGTAAACCTAGCATAAACGCACCATCAGTGGGGGAAGGGGCTATTCCCCCACGGCCCGTTACGGATACCGTGATAGACCGTGATAAAACTTGGCAAGACCTAACAAAACTTGAATACAGCGGTAAAATTTGTTAAAATCTCACGGGGCACTACGTTTTGGGCAAACGGGGCTGCCGTGGCCGCCGGGGACATGGTGTAAACCTAGCATTAGTAACGTTACAAAAAAATAACGTTGTTTTAACCCTATCAAGCCCAAGCTATTTTGGCGTTCCCAGGCCCAAGGGGGGGGGGGGGGGCTCATAGGGCCCCCTCTGTAATTTCTTTATTATTAAATCAACCACTTTCATATTTGGCACACGTTTCAAGCTCTACAAGTTGCAATCAAAAACATGTTTTAAGGTCACCACATGAGGGCGCTATATTTACGATAATATGATAACAAACCATAGAAAATGTCAGAATTTAGAAGTTTTTGAGCTGTTTACTCCGAATGGACTGTTATCAAGTAGGCAAATTTAACTTTCTAACATAATTATGTAATATAACATATTCTGGAACATAGATCATGACATTTCTGTGGAATTTGATGGATTTTAGAGGCCCATTAGGTCAAAGTCATTGTGGAGGTGAACTTCACACGACTTATCAGACACATTACAGTAAATGATAATTTACGCATGCAATTTCTTCAATTTTTACCCTATAAACTTGAACCAAATTAATTTTTTTTTCATATCAAAATGTTTGTAGACATCATGAGAAACCCCAATTAGCAGATTTTAATCATAAAAATATCATGAAAATACATCAAAACTATATTTGATTTAATCCTTATTATATTTATTGTTTTACACCATTTTGTCTTTAAAAACAAAGAAAAACAAAAGAAATCTCGAGGAAATTAATTTCAGATCATGACAATCTGTTGCCGATGATTCTCATAAAATTTGACCAGAAAAACACCCAAACTTCACTTGTTTACTAAAAGAAAAACAAAAAAATTAAGAAAAAAATGAAAAACGTGCTCTTCAGTTTATGGTTACCATGGCAACACGAAGTGGCTAATCTAGTCAAAGTTTATACCAAAATGTTCGCAATACGATTTGAGGAAAAGTCACCAAATTTGGTGACAATCGAATGAAAACTGTGGAAGCGGTTATCGAAAGTATGGTAGGGGGGCTCAATGAGCCCCCCCCCCCCCCCCCCCTTGATAGGGTTAAACGTGAAATACAACATTATTTAGTGAGCCGCATGCCAAGGGCTAAAATAATAGCCAAGGCTATTATTTGTTATCGAACATTCGCCATAATGTTGCCATTATGTTGCTTTTTCAACGAAATATCAAGTTTACATAAAGACGGGTTTCAACGAAATAAACAAGTTTCATGTTCGTTTTAACGAAATAAACAAATGCATATATATACATGACTTGTTCACAACGAAATATCAAATTTACACAATGACGCGTAATTTGCAATTTTAATGCCGCAATTTCAACGAAATATCGCCTTTACATGAGTATGTGTTTTCAACAAAGTTAAAGGGATAGTTCAGATTTCGGGATTTGCTTCGAGAAATACTTTTTTGTGAGGTAATGAAAACTAAGTGTAAAACTTGAAAGGGCACACAATTTCAAATCAACTTTGTTTGATCAAAATCGGTTCTGAAAGAGCTGAAATATTCATAAATATATCCGATCAAAATAAATGTTGGGGACCAACTTTTAAAGGGATAGTTGAGTTTTGGTATAGAGGGCGCTAAACAAAATACAAAATTTTTGGTGAGATATTGAAAAACTGAGTGTAAAATTCGAAAGAGCATACAATTTTAATGACAGAATAAACTTTATTTGATCAAAATCGGTTCAGAAATGGCTGAAATATCCATAAATATAACCATTTGTAATAAATGTGGGGCCCCACAATTATTCAACAATTTTGAGCCAACTGTTACATTTGTTTTTAAATGCTTCCTCTTTTCAAAAATGTACAAAATAGGCTTTTCGATAGATGTTGATTATCTCTTTATCTAATGACTAATCACTATTTTAACAAAAACATCACATGCACACCAGTACGCCAGTGATAATTATGTCCTATGGACGGTTGTTTAAATTAGATCAAAACCCTAGACGTTACTCTATTTTCTAGCCCCCACAATTTAATTTTTTATAACCAATCTAATAACTCGTTCATTTGCGATTTGGGTTCGCCCAACCCCTTTTCGTCTTTATTATATATTATCGAGATAGAAAAAGAGCTTGCGAAACCCAGGAGACTGTCAGTAAACACTTCAATGCAAAAAAAAGTAAATCTAAAATCATCTAATCAGGCGCGTTATAGAGGTGACTTAACAATGAGTGCGGGTCAGGATACGTTTCATATCGATCTTTTGGGGTTAATTCGAGTGATTTTGCAGGGCACAGGTGCTAAAACAACAATTATCACACTTTCCCACATGCAGGTTTTGTGACCATTTTGATAAACAAGTTTTCATATCACTACAAAGATTCGTTCTCTTTTTCTCTGGTAAAGAGATCAGGGAGCTGTATGTTTTATGTATTATTTTCACCCATTTATTTGAATTTTTTACCCCTTGTGTTAACAAGCCCTTTTTTCGCCAAATATGTTTTGTAACACGTACGTATGCATTAAAGTGATCCATTAACTTCATACGATTTGTTCAAAAGTGATATTAAAGGGACTTAGTAACATTGTCCAAATCCTCAAAATATAATTTTAATTCTAGCGGTTCCCTCATACCTTGTTGTATTCGTATTAACAATTAAATCATGGGACAGGTTTCGTTTTTTCAAATTTCCCTTTCGTTACAAATATATGTACGATCGAAGTATTCAGAAAAGAAAAACTCCGGGCGAGTTTTTCATCCCTGTACAAAGTGAATGCAGTGAGTTAGTGAATATCACCCAATATCACTTTCATTTTCGCTCATTACTTGGCCATGCAATGTCCATTTGACTTGACATTTTCACACAATACCCTGTGGACATATGAGATAACAACACTATACATTGCATCAACCATTTATCACTTTTTGCACATGTCAACAAAGTTACTAAATCCCTTTAATGTTACTTTAAAGGGATCTAGTAACTTTGCTGACATGTGCAAAAAGTGATGAGTGGTTGGTAACAATGTATATTGTTCTTATATGATATGTCCACTGGGTGTTGTGTATACATTTTAAGTTAAATGGACTTTATATGGCCGAGTAATAAGCAAAAAAGTCAAAGTGATATTCACTAACTCATTGCACTCACTTTGTACACGGTTTTGACGGTCCAGTGGATAATTTAATATCTGAACACTTCAATCCTAAATATCTTTTTAACGAAAGGGAAATTTGAAAAACCGAAACCTGTCCCATGCTTTTAGTGTGAATACGAATACAACAAGGTATAAGGGAACCGTTAGAATTCCAATTAGATTTGGAGGATTTGGAAAATGTTACTAAGTCCCTTTAATCATTATACTAATACATGTATCATCGTAAGTTTCTTTTCAATGATGTGTGAAAATGTCGTAGAAAAGGAACACCTTGTGAAAAGGAGACAATTAATACTGGATTCTGTCACCTATGGTGTGCCCATTGAATTTGACTACAATAAAAAAAAAAAACGTTTCGGAACGCTTTGCAATTGAATCTGAAATATCTCCGTAATTAGGGAGACAAATCAAATCAAAACCCGTTTATTTCTTCTGTCACCATAAACCAAAGAACAAGGTCCAACAGAAAGTTAAAAACTCTATTTTAAGGCTATGTATAAAGTGATGTGCAAAGTTATTTCGCGAGCGTTTGAGGTGACACAAATAGCTTCGAAATAACGAGTCAATATTATACAATTGAGAAAGAAGCTTGTGAATTTTAGATTTGATAGAGATAATATGCAGCCAGCAGACGCATCGTCTTTAAATTAGTAAACAATATAGCCTTCTTCGGGTTATCGGTTTATCATTATATTTGTTTTTTCTTCTCCTTGTTCAATTTGTTGTCGAACTTTAGGCGATTTGTTTGTATTACGAATGATTACTAGTCATTGCCTATAAAATATGTGTTGTGTTCCTAATTTGTTGAAGTACGAACTTGAAATGAGCAGGTGTATAGTTGAATAGGACTTGTCTGATCATAAATCGAGACGCGGTTCCACACGCACGAAACAAAATCAAGCACAACGTTCTAAACTTGCTCTTTAATCAGTTGCTCAAATATTATCGATGTGATTAATTCGCGACACTTTCACAAGAAATCCCTACAGTAGGTTCCATGGTTTCCCTTACTCCTGATATTTACTTAATTGTATTTGTCTTTGTTTTTACCCTCTTTGTTGTTATCGTTGTGGGTGTGGTGTCCAAATGCATTGATCCGATTTATCAGCAGTGCTTCAAACTCTATATACCACAGTTATTGAAGATCTATGAAGAGTGGATGCGTTTGAAACGCGTTTCATTTTAATCTTTTCACTAGCTAAACAATAGTAAAATAACACGGCTCAAAACGCTCATTTTGGGTTTGATAAGTGTATTTAAACACACTCTTTGTGCGCTGAGAGAGATGTACAATTGTACTTTTGATGCTATAGAAATAAATTATTGAATAAAGACACGGCAAGCTGTGTATAAGCTGTCGAGCATATTTGCTATTGCTACCAGATGACGTCATCTTGCTTTAGTGAAAGATTTACTCCACTTAACTCCAACATTTTGAAAAATCTGACTGGATTTTACACACTCGTTTGTGATTACAATAAGGTTGTTAAACACAGTTTGGTTCAAATTGAGTGCTCCCCTGATGTAAATTATTGACAGAAAGTTGACAGAAAGTATTAAGCATAATACTTAGACTAAGTTTAATATTCATTAAATCAATTTATATATGCTTCAGTCCCAGGGATAAATGTTATTCCACAGGGCCCATGTTCATAATCGAACTAGCTTAGTTTCATTCTACGTCTTTTTATTAGAGCGATGCGCAACAAGAGATCCTCCTACCTTTACGCAGATAACGATGGTTATTGAATACTTATAAGTGTAATATAAAAGGAGATATTGTAAATCAGAGTTATATAAACCTACTTAACATTTCAATGGAGCGCTTGAGATCCGGAATGATTAAACGCGACATTTATCCCGTAAAAACAACTTTCAAAAGGCCATTTCGATAATTTAAGAACATTTGTCATAAATATTTTTGTCAGCGTCAAAGGCTAATACAAAAGCAAACTTGCAATATGTGACACGTAGCTCTTGACTTGGGAGTTGCGGGTGACAGAAGGGGATGTATTGTGTTTTTTTTACAATATCCTGACAAATGTGACAATAACTTACGTCTTGAGGTTTGACACATATTTTCTTAAACAATTTTCAAAATGCTTTCAATGCGGCTGACTAAATTGAGTACGTATGATTTTATATCCTGTTCGTAATTCTTTGATATAGACCTTTGAACGCGATTAGCCAAGATACGTGTTTGCTAAACAAATACCGTATCAGAGGGTGAACATGATGGATTCAATGGGCGTAGCGATTTGTGCCATCTCACTGTGGTGTGTTATACGGGAAAACATGCTTTGCGATGCGGGAGTTTGAGGTTCGAGTCTCGATTGACCCAATAACTTGAACACTCCGTCCATCATCTGATGGATACCTCAGTTATTCGATACAAATTATATCAGGGCCCCGTTCCAAAAACGGTTATAATCGATTGTTAAGTTGCAATTTTAAGTCAGAAAATATGCACATTTGAACCTATCAGATTTGCGCATTTTAGTCACACGTTCGTACTTTCAGTTAATTGGAACTTTACAATCGATTGCAACTCTTTGTGCAACGGGGCCAGTAGAGAAATGTGTGGGCCACTAATACCACAAATCATTTGTAAACTAATCATACTAATCCAGTTAACTATAGTTTATTAAATCAACTACATTTATCACCTATCATCCAAAATTACCTTATCATGAAACTAAGGTCGCAGGATTTCATGGTGCATGTATAATAAGCACCGATTTTCTAACCTATTTCGATAAAGGGCACTGCAGCAGTATATCTCGGTTATACAAGGGCATATTCAAGCTGGACTCGTCAAAATGCCAATATATTTCATTTCAAATCAATTTAATGTGGGCCAACAGTTTGAACTCGATATGAGTTCTTTTGCAGGCAAATTGCATTTGCAAACACGCACATGTCTTTTTTTTCCTGTTCCCAACGGTGGTCTAGATGTGAATGTTGTCGAGCGCGATATCGCTATGATGGACGGTCACGTCCGAGCTCCCCAAGGGATGTTCCTGTTTATGTAACGTATAGAAGTGTTTCCGTGACTTTGAGTGTGAAACATTATCTATCAATCTTGCCATTTAAACCTCCAACATATATCAAAATGATGTATTTGAGATATACTTGACAATGATCTAAACATATACGTGTCTTTCGTGACAAGAATGGTTAGTACAGGGTATAATTTGTTGGTTTTGCTACATCCCCTGACAGTATAACGACGGTAGCACCTGTGCCTTGCGCAACCTCTTTCACTTTCCCAGTGAAGAGCTTAGTTCCAAAAGGCGCTAAATCCAATTTCAATCAATATTGAGTTAACGATATCAGTTTATAAATAAGCTACGTAAGCTGCCTAGGAATCAAAATTTCAGGACAAATTACACAGTTAAAATCAAAACTTGGAACGTTCCATTTTCATATTCTCATAGGCACATGTTGTACAAAGAAACCTGCAGCTTTACTCCGCAGTTGAAAAGGTGGATTTAGCGCCTTTTGGAATTAAGCTTTTCATATATAATGTATAATGATTTGATTCCTTCATTCGGTGCAGGCGTGATACTGGGTTAAAAGGAAATAGGCTGGTTTACATCAACAGTTTATCATAAATTAAACCATGGTGCAATCAGTCTTGTATTAACCAATTAAAATTTTAGTGTGTTTTGGAAATCACTTTTTACCATCATTTGTCAAAATATGTAATATAACTTTTGGTAGATTATAGAGTTGAATTATTCGCTGTATTTTTCGCTGCAGTCCAGACTATAGATACATCAAAAGTGTATTATAAATCGTATCGCTTTGCTTTCTGTCGTATATGAAATAATTTACATTTTAACGTGTTTTGAAAAATAAAGGTTCATCCATTTCAGTTTCAGCGTCATAAAATAAATATAACTATTTGTAGGTTAGAGTTGATTCATTCTAATTTAGAATTTTGTTGCAGTCCCCCGAAAGCAAAATAAAAAATCCAAAGGGACTATAAAACACAATCGCGAATCGTGTTGAAATAAATCATTATCCATGCAACAAATCAACGATAAATTGAATTGAAATGAATGCCTTTAAAATCAGGCAATCAAAATGACTTTCTGATCATATTAAGAGCAGCTGTCGAGCCTCAGCACACTAAACATCGTCATGAAGTGACATTCATGTGCCATTGTGTTACGGTAAAATCATATTTGTTGGGTCTGTAGCGACAGCCATGTCTTTCTGCTATCATCAAGGGCGTAGGCGAGTAGGGGGAGGGGGCCACAGGGGGAGGGGCAAAGAGGAAGGCAATGAGGGGGCAAAATAATAGGGGCTAAAAAGGGGCGAAGATGGGGCGATAAAGATGGGGACAAAGAGGTGAGCAAAAAGGGGTCGAAATAGGGGGGCAATTAAACCGGTGGGCAAAGAAGCGGGCAAGAGGGAGACAAAGAGGTAAGCAAAGAGGGGTGAAGGAGGTGCAGAGAGGCGAAACAGGAGGGGCGAAGATGGGGCGAATTGGGGGGGGGGGCAAAATGAGCAAAGATGGAGGCATAGAGGGGCAAAGAGGGAGGCAAGAAGGGGGCAAAGAGGGAGGCAAGAAGGGGACAAACAGGGAGGCAAAGAGGGAGGCAAGAAGGGAGCAAATAGGGAGGTAACAATGGGCGAAGAGGAGGTAGGGGTAAAGAGGAGAACACGAGGGGGTAAAGAGTTGTCCACCTAAATACAATGTACCATACATACGCATTGATCTTGTGGTCTTAAATAATTGAAGGCTTATGAAGAATACACCAAAATAAAATCACCAAAACCTTGTTACTCATGTTTCTGAAAGCCTGGTATTAATGAATCATTAAAGTGGAATTGTTCATCTCGTCACCCACCCTCCACCAGTGTTCTGCCCGACCTTGTCATCTTCAAGCTCCCTGGCCGACGATTCGTTTTTGAAAATTAGAATACAATCTACTCAACATCACGCCACTGGGCCCTTTTCTATCCTAACATTTGATCACATTATTTCAATTACAAACTGCAGTCTTTTATAAATGGTAACGATAATACTTAGTACTCATTAAGCGCAAGATATCCATCTATTATGCTAATGCTTAACATGCTCAATGCGCTGTAATTTAACTGTAGTCATCGGAAACGCACCCACAATCACTCTCTACATTCAATACTTAAAAAAACTTCACGGTATAGAGACGGTTTTATACTTTTGGTGCTATAAAAGGGGAATTTTCGAACCAAGTCCCTAACGCTGGAAATTGATTGTTACTGTATAAAAATAACTTTTAAATAAACTTCTTATTGCACGATGGGGACTGACAAGGGCGTGGGAGGTGGATACTATTCTCCAATGGCAGGGAACTTTTGGAATTGTTGGTATTAAAAGAAAAGGTGATTTAGAGCATAAAAGTACAACTAAGTTCATAACGCTTAAAATAAATACTTATTGCACATTTGGACTTGGCGAGAGAGCCAAACGACTAAATCAACTGTCATGGCCCTAAAGGTATATTCAACTAGTTTTGTAAAGTTTAGATTATAATTATGGAATGTTTTTATCTGGCGTACAATCAGATATGGAGCAAAGAGCACAATGGACAATGAAATCCTGACAAATTCTTGTTTTCCTTGTGAGAAAGAAACTTCTGGATCCGAGGAATAATCCGTTGAAGGTTGAACAAACTTAGCCGAAAAATAAGAAATTTGTGTCAATTTTGTCCGAAATTGACAGGATCATGGAATCGTAGAATTTCATGAGCGGAATATTATTTTGTCTTTATAATTTGGCGCTCTCTGCCCCAATCTTTCCCCATCAAGTCCACATTTATGTTAAATTAATTTGGGTATTATAAATACTAATAACGGTTATTTGATATAGCGCTATAATAGTTAATAATTAACCTGAGTGGTTTACACTATCATTTATTAACCCGGTCGGTCAACGGATACACACTGCACTAATTCCTGCACACAAAATGCACATTTTCCACTCCCTATTATTCCAGCCAGTCGCCTGTTAGGCGCACACAGTCCTAACGAACCACGTTCCCATCCTCTCGGTTCCCATGTATACACATGGGTAGAGAGCAGCAATAATGGATTAATTATCTTGCTGAAGGACAAACGCAACTGCATTGGATTCGGTCTCGGGATACCACTCATTACAGTGTCGTTATTTAGCCATTACAAATAAAATACAATCCACCAGCAAAATAAGAACGTCATTTTGTATTAGTATCGGAGAATAACTTGTGTGTGATATTAAAAAACAACAGCCCCAAATAAACCCAAGCAATATGATGCTTTCATAGACTCTATTAAGGCCCGAATTATCATCAGTGGCACAACTTTAGTCCGGGCTAAAAAGACAGAAATTACTAGTAACCGAGGTTAAACCCTTTCGCGCGCCTGTTGAAATTCACTAGCCCATTGATGGTTGTCATCTGCCACCGGAGATTTTCTTATTATTTCTTTTCATTATCCGATCAATCCGCATATTTCTGCTTAGACATTATGACAAAGAGCCGTTTGATATTCCAGTCATAGTATAATCGATCACCATTGATATAATGTCCTGGATGATCCAGGACGCAATGTTACTGGTGACCAGTTATACTGCGACTGGAATGTCAAGATACACTTTTTTGGTGCTTTTGAAGATGTAATTGCATCGATAATTAAGACAAAGGACTAGTCAAATGATACACAGGTGCTATATGGTTTAAACAGTTACTTGTAAGTTTTGTTTATTGAGTCTGTACTAAAGTTTTGCCACTGATGACAATTCGGACCTAATACATTAGGATGAATAGCCTACTTTCAGAAAGTTAGAGCATAATCGGGCAAGAAACAAAAAACTATGGCCCTTTACAGATGTCCGTATATGTCTACTCAAATGGCACTCTGATAAGTTTATGGACAACTCTCCATCATGTTTTGTACACAAGTTTTCAAATTGTTGTTAGTTTTCTTTATAGTCACACTTTCCATTCCCCAAAAAATCATGACATGTTGTGTATGAATGTATTTTACAAAACATATGTTGAACTCAAGCGAAGGATAAAGATATATTTTGATTGATTTGATTTTTGTTGTGTGTGTACAAAACGTATGGGGAGTTGTCCACAACTTTGTCAGAGTGCGTTGCCAGTTTGTGTCATTCATAAAAAATAAATTGCTATTTCCAAAGAGCCACATTATTCTTATTTATTGACCGATCGTGCTCAATCTTTCACAGACTATTCATCATATTTAAGGTGTGAGTGCAAACAACGATTTGTCCGGGTTTGATTGTCCCGACATTGTACGATGAGAATCCGTAGATGGAGCTCTTCAAAAATATATAATATCACAACCGTATAATAACGTCTATACGGCTCTGATCTAGTTGTAACGCATACAAACTTATTCTCAAAATAGACTAGTACCCAAGAAAACACAACTGCTCAGAAAATAAAAGATACAAGTATATTTCTAATTAAAAACAATTGATAAAAGGCATTTCTACGATAGAATATATTTGATTAAAAGAGAGCAAAGAAAAATGGGATTCCAACGGGATCCCGTTGGAATCCCATTTTTCTATGCTCTCTTTTAATCACATTATATTTCTGATCAGTTTCCTTATATGTTTGAATTAATAGAATATATTTAATAGATACACCCAAACTGACATCTAAGGGTATTACTTTCATATTCATCTTTTACAAACTGCTATAAAATATGCACACTGTATAACTTCAATTGATTATTTACGTTATTGCTTTCCCGTCACCATGGTAATCGAGTTCTATTTTGCATATCACGTTTCTGTATGAACCATGTCCACGTGTTTTCATTTGATAATTAGTAATAATTGGTCAAGGTTTATAATCTGATGCTATAGAATTCACTATTGTAGTAACATATAGTAACAATTACAAACTAATTATATCAAAAGCACATCGGATCCAAGGTTCCATCACCACTTATTATGTCACTGAAATAAGAAATTGTGCGAAAATCTCATCTACAAAATAAATATACAGCAGACGAATGGTTTGTGTTGACGTCGCTTTTGTTGTTAAAATGTTTACCAACACAGAGTTGTATAATTTTTCCTAAATACAGCTCTATCTATATTTACCAGTCAGTTACAATTGTCCATTGTCGTCATAAAGGCGTTTAAGTATTTTATTCAAGATTTACATAATATATATTTCAGGGTATAAACATGTTATAATCCGTTATTTTCCTATTACAAAATTTATCTAAATAAACTTATTCCGTCCATTTCCTTTCTAAATGTATAAAATAACATTTGTTTCAAGGCACTTTTATTAATAAGCATAGAAATGTGGGAGTGAAACTGGCAGCATAGTCATGGTTCTCTTATTTTATTAAGTTTACCCCTCAGAATAGAAACAAGATGGCAAATTGGCTACGCCCAAATAAGTGTGTGTTTACCTACTGAAAAATAGAGTCTAGGCAAAACTCAGTAAAACCCACCCATCATGTAATTGTTTGAAATCGTAACGAATTTGATTGCGATACTTTAACGTATGGATACATACCCTTTAGTCAACCTACAATATGATTCATTGTTATTTCGTAAACAATTTGTTTTTACACTAACTGTAGATAATTGATTCTACCATGGGATGCCAACTTTGTTTGCTTTATTGCTATCTACATAATAACATTTCCATAAAGCGTATTAAGTAAAATAATGAAAAACGAGACATGCGTCCGTGAATATTTTTTTCCCGGTTTATCCTCGACTCTCCCTATTCGCCAGGCGAACATAATGCGAAATATTTAGACTTAGCGCGATCAACCTATTTTCTTTTAGGAGCCGTTATTAATATATTATTTTATATTAGGGTAAAATGATACAGAGAGTCGAGACCCCGACTAATAATAGTTCGCTCCTTTAGTCGCTCCATTCGTCCTCGTCGCTGTCGTACGTGCTCTCGTCTTCCTCGTCGTCCGAGAGCTCGAGGGCGATGCGACGTCGTAGGATCGCCTCGACGCTGTTATCCTGCGGCTCGATTTGCTGTTGTTTGACGGTTTTGTCCACTTTGCGCAGCTGCATACCTTAAAAAGTTAATAATTGGATTGAAATCAAATACAAAGTAATTATTGTTTGATTTAGTATGTAATCCTTTGTAAGTATACATGTAAGTATGTTCATTTCCCCCCTTATTTTGAATTCTTGTTCGTAACTTGTGATCTGTTATATGTATTATTGTTTTCTTTTGTTCACAGCCCTGTCATGGTGAAATACAGCTTTTAGCTGAAAGCGGGCATTTTTATGGAACTATTGGTGATTTAGAGCAGACACTCTCTACCAACAGAGCGACTACGGCTCTATATACGTTGATGGTTTCCGATCTGTCATGAAAAGTTGATAACATTGTCCCTGCTCGGTTTCTAGCCTTTACTCATTAAAGGGATCTAGTAACTTTGTTGACATGTGCAAAAAGTGATGAAGGGTTGATGCAATGTATATTGTTGTTATCTCATAATTGTCCACAGGGTATTGTGTGAAAATTTCAAGTCAAATGGACATTGCATGACTAAGTATGAGCGAAAATGCAACTTTGATATTCACTGACTCACTGCACTCACTTTGTACACGGTAAGAAAAACTCTGGGGCAGTTTTTCTTATCTGAATACTTCAATCGTACATATCTTTGTAACGAAAGGGAAATTTGAAAAACCGAAACCGGTCCCATGATTTTATTGTTAATACGAATACAACAAGGTATGATGGAACCGCTAGAATTAAAATTTTATTTTGAGGATTTGGACAATGTTACTAAGTCCCTTTAATGTTGATTTATACAGTACCCACTGCTAGGGTAACCTGATGGGTCATGCATTAAAGGGACTAAGTAACATTGTCCAAATCCTCAAAATCCAATTGGAATTATAGCGATTCCCTCATACCTTGTTGTATTCGTATTAACAATAAAAGCATGAGACAGGTTTCGGTTTTTCAAATTTCCCTTTCGTTAAAAAGATATTTACGATTGAAGTGTTCAGATGTCAAATTATCCAATGGATCATCAGAACCGTGTACAAAGTGAGTGCAATGAGTTAGTGAATGTCACTTTGCATTTTTGCTCATTACTCGGCCATATAAAGTCCATTTAACTTGAAATTTTCACACAACACCCAGTGGGTATATCAGATAACAACAATATACATTGTATCAACCACTCATCGCTGTTTGCACATGTCAACAAAGTTACTAGATCCCTTTAACTCTACATGGGGTTTGCAACATTTAGTTGGGAATGGGGGTGTTTCACAAAGATCCCAAGTCGAACTCAACACTAAGTTGGACTTTAGCATTTTTAGTTTCTATGTTTAATTCTTAAACTAGTACTTTAAACAGGCCTATAATTTTGATAACAATCATCATTTTTCTTTTATCAAAGAGACGTTGATAAAAGAGAGTTATTGATGTAAAACTTTGTTGAAAGTTTCAAATATTCAAATTTTTAGCTCTTCACTATGTTTAATTCTGAAGCTACAAATGGCTTGCCATAATTTTTAAGTCGAACTTAGTGTTAAGTTCGACTTAGGATCTTTGTGAAATACACCCAAGGTTAAAATATGAGGCTTACCATCCCTGATGGCGGATAATAGAGTATCTCTGGTGTCTACTATGGCGGGAGCGCGTGACGTCCGATTGGTAGCTGACTTGAGGGCAGCTTGAAGTGAAATGGAATGGAATAAAATGAAATGAAATGAAATGACATGAAATGATTTGTATTTCAATAATGAGAATAATAATAATTAATCAAAATAATAATAATAATAATAATAATAATAATAATAATACTACTAATAATAATGATAATGATAATTAAAAAAGGAATAATAATAATAAATTCAATATTAATTACAATATCTATAAATAAACCAAACACAAACAGTAACTAGCACTCTAAACAACTCCTCATAATTTCAAAACCAAGAGGTTTGTGAAAATTCTGTCTTGACAAAAATATTTATACAGTGATCATGTATATTGTGTGTGCAAATAAGAGAAACCCATCACATCACGGCTGACTGAGCACAGATCAAAGACAAATTAATGCCCAATTTCATAAGTCAGAAGAACGTGTGCATGCCTGCAGGTATACGCAAGTTCTTGTGACTTTGATCCATTGTTGTGAAACAGCACATGTGGTTCAATCTTTGGTTCAATGCATCATGTTTTGTGAAACGATGCTGCTTGAAATTCCATTCATTTTTATTTGTTAATGGTATATGTGGTTAAAGGTATTAAAATGGCGCTGTTTTACAATCGCAATGAATGTTATTACGATTGTAAAAGGGTGGTGGTACCCTTCAATACTCAATAAACTGCAATCATGATACTATACTTTTGTGACATTTAAAACATGACCAAATCCGTGAAGTAATGATAAGCTCCCATTTTTTAACATTGGTTTCCTTAATACCATACAAATATTTTGGCCAAACGAAATCTTTAAAATAATACTGGGTTATGAAATTATCGGCAGTTGTTTAGGGGGTAGTTTCTTTTTGTGTTCGGTTTATAAATCTCCAAACCTCTGTGTCATCTAAATCCATATTATGGCGCTCTAAATCCCTTTTTACGGGACAAAATAATGCTCCATGAGTCAGTCACGCATAATATTATGTTTGTACGCACTACACACTGTTAGCGACGTTAGTTCTTGCGATAATGTGCTCATCCTAAAGATACAGAGCGCAAGTTATTACTCTATATACAGTGCCTTACGAAAGTAAGCGTTGCATTAAATTGAAATTAGCGAAAGCTTTTATAGTCTCTCTGCACATGTCCCTGCTCTGCATATCTACGGACGTAACCTAATACCAAAGACTATAGAATTACTCGGTGCGCGCGCTATTTCAGTTTTACCGATCGAAGGTGTCATTACTACATCGAAAGTGTGATTACTTCAAACATAATTATGCGCGATTGACTCATCGAACAGTTTTTCCGTGAGTTGGATACAGAGCGCAATGATGCATTTTGAGGAAACATAGTACATTGGATATATATATCTACGAACGTATAATGTTTATATATGTTTATACAGTATTATGTTTATATACTGTTTTATATATGTTTATGTATAAAACAACTGCCGACTTTCAAATCCATGATATGACTTGTATGGGATATGGATATTACATCATTTTGTATTGTACCATGCAGGCTCTTAACAAAGAAACTTAGCCTACTCCTATAATATATTATGTATTCCTATACTGCTGACCTTTCACGAGGTTGTGGTTTCAATAATACGTTTTTAGATTCTTACGTACTAATTTGTAATAATGTAATACTTTGAGGAAATATTTTTGTTTGAAATTACAGCTTATTGCATATCTCTTTAATTGAAAATCAAATAAAAGTTATATTAGTACAACAGTTACTAATAGCTTCATGAGTAATGTACCTTTTGCATCCGCCATGCTCGGTACCGGGGGTGGAGGAGGTGCCCCTGGCCCCGTCCCAGTTGGTACAGGTGGTGGAGGGGGTGGCGCGGGCCCTCCGAGTGGTGGTGGCGCGGGCGCGGGTGGTGCACCGGGAGGTGGAGGCGCGGCTGGTACCCCAGGCCCTGGTGGCGGAGGAGGAGGAGGAGGAGGTGGTGTCGGTGCGCTGCCCCCATCACCGTTCGGAATAGACGCATACGCGCCCTCCATCATATCCGGTGGGGGCGGTGGGGGCAAGTCAACGGAGGTCGTAGCCCCCGACCCGTTTTGCATCGCCGGTGGCGGTGGCGGTGGCGGCAACATGCTGCTATTTGGAGGCCCCGGCGGTGCGGGAGCTCTCCTGCTAGGAGTGGACTTCTTGGGGGAATCTGTCGTACTGGGTGTGGTATCCATGGGTTCGCTCTGCTGTCCGTTGTCCATTGACGTCTTCTTCTGCTCCTCTGCCGCTGCCCTCTCCCGCTCCTTCTCTATCTCCATCAGCTCCTTCCCCTTCCCCAATTCCTTGAATTTCTCCTTCCTGGTGATTACCTTCTTTGGCTTCCCTTCCGCCAGCTTAGATTGGGGCCTTTTCTGTCAATGCAATAACAACATAATAATACTTATTCAAAATATAGTGTTTTTTTTTCTTATTTCAGCAAAAGACAAAATACGATGTGTCCATGAATAATTCCCAACATATATATTTGTTTTAATCCATCCATTAATCAATCGATCAATTATCAATATTTTAAACAATAGCTTTCAATAAATCCGAATATATCCAAGAACCAGAGTGTTCTTGTTTTAATTTGTGTTAATATCATTATTTAGACTAAATAATGAGTTACGAAATGGAATATATCATAACTTGTTCATACCTTTTTCTTCTTTTTCTTCTTGTCGATATCCTTGTGCTGCTCGTACAGCCATCGTTCGAAGAAGAACTTGGGATCCGTGTAGAACTTGAGGGCGTCCTTTCCATCCTCTCTGCAGACAAAAAGGGAAAATAACGAAATTATGAGATGAGTTTTTTTTTTTTTCATTATCTTTTTGGAATATTTTGGGAGGAGGAGGTGAATAATGGTTGTTTTATATAAGGGACAGACCATAATATTATCCACCATCTCGTTCAAAACAAGCCAATGGCGTAGTGTGGTCGGACAAATGGGGGGGGGGGGGGGGGGGGGGGAGGTAGTTTTGTTGTTTTTGAAAGAATTTCCCCTGGAGTATTATTATTCACATTATTGAGGGGCACGTGCACCACATAAATGACATGCTTTGCCCGAAGATTAAATTTGTTGCCCGAAAATGACACATTTTACCCGAATTGTAGTGGTAGCTGGTAGTGGGTATATTACCTGTATTTGCTGAGTTAGGAGAGGGGCGGGGTCTGCTGGCAGCGGGTATATAACCTGTATTAATTGTTGCTGAGTTTGGAGAGGGGCGGGGCTGCTTGCAGCGGGTATATAACCTGTATATTTGCTGAGTTTGGAGAGGGGCGGGGGCTGCTCGCAGCGGGTAATACCTGTATTTGCTGAGTTTGGAGAGGGACGAGGTCTGCTGGCAGCGGGTATATTACCTTTGCTGAGTTTGGAGAGGGGCGGGGGCTGCAGGCAGCGGGTATATTACATGTATTTACTGAGTTTGGAGAGGGGCGGGGGTTGCTGGCAGCGGGTATATTACCTGTATTTTGCTGAGTTTGGAGAGGGGCGGGGTCTGCTGGCAGCGGGTATATTACCTGTATTTGCTGCGTTTGGAGAGGGGCGGGGCTGCTGGCAGCGAGTATATTACCTGTATTTTGCTGAGTTTGGAGAAGGGCGGGGTCTGCTGGCAGCGGGTATAATTATTACGGGAATTTTGATAAGTTTGGAGAGGGGCGGGGCTGCTTGCAGCGGGTATATTACATGTATTTACTGAGTTTGGAGAGGGGCGGGGGCTGCTGGCAGCGGGTATATTACCTGTATTTGCTGAGTTTGGAGAGGGGCGGGGGCTGCAGGCAGCGGGTATATTACATGTATTTACTGAGTTTGGAGAGGGGCGGGGCTGCTTGCAGCGGGTATATTACCTGTATTTGCTGAGTTTGGAGAGGGGCGGGGTCTGCTGGCAGCGGTTATACGTGTCCTTCATGGCGGAGGGCATGGTCGGGGATGATACCACCTCCTTTTCCATCTTCATTGAACTCGTGAAAGCGATTCTGGAATTGATGTCCCTCATGGATACTGCGAGGAAATAGAAAAAAAATTTCACGACCATTGAAATAATTTTAAAAAGGGTTATCTCCGATACTAATGTGTCAGCATTTACCTATACCCCCAATCATCCAAATAAGTTCTAACAAATAATTTAGAGGATAATGCAACAAACAAAACAATAAAACAAATGTCAGATGTGCAGTCGTGCACATCCCTATGTTTAAAAAACAATATAAAGCTTTTTGTTGATAACACTATGCGTGTATATATTTAATGATATCTTGTATTCACTCTCCCCATCATTTATGTTTGTTTTTAATTTGTATAATGTAATGTATATATTTTGTTTTACAACATGCAAGTTAAACTGCAGGGCGCCTTTGTAAAGCAGTTTTGCATAACTGAACAGGCCTACCCTGCAGTATAAAATAAATAAAAACAAATAAATAAATAAATACTGGTTCATAATTCAGTATTTTAACACAGTAATATCCCTGGCTCACATTCCATTCGGAGCGCCCACGCACTAATAACCGTCAGTGGGCGTCGTATATTTAGTGTACATGCATACTGCAGTACGCCCATAATAATTGAATGGATTGTTATTGAACACAATATTATAGTTATTTGGGAATTTAAATGGTCTATCTGACTGTATCATGTATATCTAGTGGCTTTACCCATTTCTATTTTACTCCGAGTTTTATTTTTTTTCCCACGATAAGTAATACAATATAATGTAATTTAACTTATAATATCACACAATTTTGAGTAGTTGAAGAGAAGCTCATAAGGGATATTGTCCCCGACATTGAAATATCGTATAACGACGACGGACAAATAGACAAAATACAAATCAGTTAGATTGTAATCGTACGATTCCTAAGATTTGTTGTTTCATAAAACATTTTGACAATTATCAACACTTCCTTCGGCGTACGAAGATCAGAAGAGACCATACATTTGCATAAAGTTAAATAATATTTTGTTTTGATCTAATAACTGTGAGTCGCTATATAATACATGACCTTTCAGGTCAGGATAGATCACTTAGAGCAGGATCCCATGCGTTGGCGTAGCTGTGGGGCACGGGGGGGGGGGGGCTGTGCTCCCCAAAAATATAACTTAAACAAAACCCAGAAAAAACAACACAAAACAAAAGGATAAAATCATATCAAAATCAACTATATAAAAAGAATACAAAATAATGTATCCCCCTAATAATTCACATGCATAGTTTGACCACGCTACACCACTGGTGCACCTTTCAGATCATCATGGTCATGACCAGTGTTCAGGGTTGTAAACAATCACACAATTTAACCCATTCACTCGAGGTTCTGAAATCTCAATTTACATTGTACATAACCTATTCCCGTAGGCAAGGGGATAAAGGTACGCCAACATCGTGTAGCCTATTCCGTTTAGAATAGTGATGGATGGTCTGAGTCTGATAGGTGTGGAGGGGGTGGGGAGACTTACCCGAATCTTTCAATGGGTCCAATTTGTTGAGGTAGTTGCTAATCTTCTCCATCCGGTTCTGTATGTTGGTAGCTCGCTGGGCCAGGCCCGACGCCTCCTGGAACAGGTCCCCGAAGATATCCTCAGCATGTTTGCCCAGGTTGCCGAGCTGGCGGATGATGCTGGCTAGCGTGTAGTTGGACACGCATTCTAGCTCGTCTTTGATGGACTTGTCGATGTCGACCTGGCTGACGAGTATCGGCTCGACCTCGCGCTTGATCAGCGGCATGTTGGTTGGGAATGTTCCAGCTCAGTTCAGCTCAATCTGTATTACAGTAGTGTATTATTCTGCAGAATAAATTGTACATAAGGACTGCTAATAACGTACATCGTCAAAATTGGTTCTATGTATGTAATTTTTGGTCCAATTGTTTTTCAATTCATATAATTCATGCAATCGCCCGCAAAAAAAAACACATAATTATACAATACACATTCATGTAAATCGTTAAATTGTTTTAGCAACTGCCTCCTTTCCTAGTACGGTCATCCGTATGTTTTGGAGTGACACGACCTCTATTTTTAGTGACCAGCATGTAAGCTGTTTTATATACACCCCTCCCCACTTCCCGAAAATATTAGTTCATCAAATGTGCATGGTTATAATTATTATAAACATAATTAATACTAGCTCTGTGAACCTGATATAAAATACTATGTGGCCTCTTTATGAATTATGATAAACTGTAAATTAGGGAGCTGGTTAATAATTAATCAAGTTAATCGGTGTTTTACTTTCGAAAAAGGAAAAACAAAACATCCATGCGTCTCGTGATTTTACATTTGTTATCTATACAAGTATAAGAAGTAGCAGATTCGCATCATTAATGTCAACACAATTAATACACTGTATAAATATAGCTGAATGGGCTTGAAATCTGTCTAGATCAATAAGCAAGGTGATAAGAATCATATGGCTCCAAGTCACCGAAATCAATATACAGACAAACCTGTCTTAGTGGCCACCTGTCTATAGCAGCCAACCTGACTATAGTGGCCAATAAACATGATCCCCTGCAGAGAAAAACAATGGAATGAACCTGTCTATGGAGGTCACCTGTCACCTGTCTGCAGTGGCCCCTTTTCTTACTTCCCTTCGATGGTCACTATAATATACACAGGTTTGACTGTATTTGAACGAAGTGCATGCGCTTCAGACAACTCGTCAAAGTAAAAACATAATCAAGACATAGTACAGTCTAAGTAATATGCCTTAAAAGGCCACCTGTATAATTATGACAGCCTAGTGGGGGCCTACCCAGCTAGCCACCTGACGTCGGGCCGATGTCGGAAGTTGGTTACCGGATGTCGGCATATCGCCGTTGGCTCGAGGTTAAAATGTCCGCCAGCCCAACATCGTCACGACGTCATTTTTGTGATATATTGGCATAACGTCATTTTCCGACAATATCCCAACATCATGTCATGAGATGATGTTGGGCCATTGTCGGAAAATGACGTTATGCCAATATATCACAAAAATGACGTCGTGACGATGTTGGGCTGGCGGACATTTTAACCTCGAGCCAACGGCGATATGCCGACATCCGGCAACCAACTTCCGACATCGGCCCGACGTCAGGTGGCTAGCTGGGTAGTGGCCACGAAAAGTATCCCTGTAAATGAATCTTTGGTCACTATATACACAGGTTGTACTGTATCTAGAAATCAGTTGAATTGGGGCTGGTTCTGCATCATGACAACGTCTAGTATATAAATATATTTATATTAGCATGAAATTTCATCTGTATTATCATTTAGGCCTATTAACACAATTTTCAGCTTTCACACTGTGACACACAATGTTCTATCCGGTAAAGATATAGGCACTAACAAAATTACATGTACTTGAACATCGCCATGGGTAGGTAGAGTGTATATATAAAAGTCAGTAAGCCCCTTGACTTGCAGGGTTGGGCAAAGGGGGAGGGGCAAAGGTATATAACGGGAGGGATTTCTTGTGCCTTCTATTAGCCCTATATAACATGTATAAGGAAATTAATTCCTGATTGTATTACTATACCGAATAGGCCTACGTGATAATTATATTGATATCCATAACAAATTGCCATTGTTTCTACTCTATAAAGTACAACGTAAATACATTACAGTGACCGTATTGAAAACGTACAAAACTTTATTATGTTGACAGTATAATAATAACTTACCAGACTAGTAATATGTCCCACAAAATACCACTATCCTCGTTGAAACATATACCATATATATTCCAATCATATAACAGTATTCAGTGGACACTTCCTTACTCTCGTAAATATACTAGCATAGTATAACGTGTAGCGAATACTGTGCATACTATATTACAGCAAACCCTAACTTCCGATTATTTGCTCTCTGAACAGCTAAAAATACCTGAAAACACAACCGAGTCCGTATTATGTTTTTTTTACTATCCTACTTCCTACTGTATGCCTAGGCTGTACCGCTGCATGATGTGCAGTATTCCACATCGCTATTATCTAGCTCCTCTAAAGCATGACATAGGCTGATAGTTTGACCCCGTGCGATCATAACAATACGGTTTCGATATGCATAATGACTTTAAAGTTGTTTGTGAACTGTTTGCTTTCCACCTAGTGCAAATCTCGCTGTTTGTCTATGTACTAAAGAAATTGATCCTGTTAACCCATGTTTTCATTATTTATGGGTTATTATCTATAGGCGTTTATGATATCACGAAGTTAGTTATCTGTAGAAAAATGAAGCATGCTGTGTGGTAGGAGTTGTAGGGGTGATGGGGTGGGGGGGGGGGGGGGGGGAGGCACACCTTAATGTTCTTCTTTATGAGAAATTTCCTCTCATGATTGTATTGTTTGTTAAATTATATAATAGGGGGTACGCCCCTCCCGATCTTGATTCCCTCCATGTTTTTATAGTTATGTCAAGTTATAGAGGGCACGTGCCCCCATACGTACCCCCTGTATAATTATAGTTATACACTACTAAGCATTAGAAAATGCCATGTATTCCTTACGAATGAAAACAATAATGTTATATCAATTAATCAGCTCTTTATAAACAAGTGTACACGAATATCGTTATCTAGCAAGATTTGTAAGAAGTCAGTTGACTATACAATTAATTTCATACCTGTTCGAAACGTCGAGCCCCTCCTACAACCCACCCTCTCCTTACTATACCGGCGCTGTAGCTCTTATTTGAGCTACAAGCTCAAGAAAGAATACCAACAGTCCTTTCCAGGACTACCACAGTCCCTGTTAGGACTATCCTAGAAAGAATACCAACAATCTTTCTCAGGAATCTCCAATCCTCCCTTCAATCATGGTGCACCTAGGAAAAAAATCAATGGATCTAGTTCTATGACCATTTTACTAGAGACAACCATATATTATGGAACTCAGCGGGTTAAACTAAATTCATTTTGCCTAACTTGTCATATGACGTACTAGAAATAGGTACCGGTATACAACAGGCACTTTTGAGCACGTCTAAACGGTCTGACTCTTCAAGTTCACTTGACATTTACAAGTTTGATAGTCACGGCCAACTGCACCTCGTTATGATTATTAATATGAACAGGACAGGAAATGCTTCTCTCTCTCACGAGGGGAAGCGAGATCCTGACAGTATGTAGGCGTAGTTAGGATTGCTCCTGTGGTGGGGCACCAGGGGGACAGTAGGGCCGCAGATTTTCAGACAAACATAAGGTGTAAAAATTATATTTATCGTTAAAATTACATGATTTTGCAGATTGCCTTTGATAATTTTCTCTGCAAGCACATGATGTTTTGCTGGGGGCACAATAACAAATTTGTGTGGGCATATGCCCCAGCCCCCCTCCCTAAATCCGCTTCAACACTGGAGAAAAAAAAGAAAGTGTGTTCATCTGTTGAATTGTTTACACAAGCCTATAGGATACGGTAGTGGAATGCCTGTATTGTTTTGGGGGTAATACTGAACAATACATTTTGTTCATTATTATAATATGTGTGTTTTTACTGCTAATTATAAACTTCCATTGAACAGGTCTAATCAACACGTACCTACTCAGGATGTGTTTGAACACACATGTCTAGCTCAGAATCACCGTGTGAGCATGTTTACACTCATCTTTATCGAGTGAAATAACCTAGATCGGGGGGTGTTTCACAAAGATCCTAGGTTGAACTTAACTCTAAGTAGGACTTAAAAAGTATGGAAAGCCATTTGTAGTCTTGGAATAAAATATCTTCAAAAGCAAAAATGCAAGTATGTTGCATTTTTCATAAATTATACATCAAGAACATGAAAATTTCAATCCCCTTGATAAAAGAAAATATCAATGATTTGAATCAACATTTTATGCCTTTTAAAAGAAATGTTACAAAAAATGTTAAAAAGAAACTAACAGCTTTCCATAATTTCTAAGTCCAACTTAGAGTTACATGTAAGTTCAACTAATGATCTTTGTGAAACACCCCCCTGAAGTAGGATTTAGAATACAGATTCTGGGTTCAAATTTATGTAGATGAACACACCCTCTGACCCCCACCCACTTCCATGACTACATCCACACATCTGTTATTTATATTATGTACACACACACATACACACCCACACACACACGACCACACACACGACCACACACACAAACTCGCATACACACATACATACATACATACATACATACATACATACATACACACATAAATACATACACGCACACATACATACCAACATGCATGCTACATTATATACAAACATACATACATGCAGCCATACATACCTGTATGCTGACGAAACACAGTCTCACATAACATACACACAATCACAGACAACTCAGATCAAACTGTCATTATCATGAACATATATGTGCCCATAAGTACACCATGCAAACATACATACAATTATCTGCAAAAAAGATACACAAAAAAAACCATACATGTATAAATAGTGAATGCATAATATATGCATACATGTATGCACACATGTATAAACAAAACACAAACAAACATACATGTAAGATCACAAATATCCTCAAAATTAAAGATAGAAACAGAGCAGTTAAGAAACATTTACTAACCATTTAATAAATACACATCCACATACTTGATTCAATTAACATACATGCTATAAACAAGTTTTTTACATGACAATATATATTACATAATTCTCGGAACACTGACTAGCATTTGATTCAAAATTCAATACCATAGATCTATTAATAAGGTAGAAACATGAATATCAGCTTATATTTTACATGACCTCTTTATAAAAAGTATTTACCACAGGTTGCTTAGTACAAAATATAGACTGTAAGAAACTGGTAATATTGTTATTGTCATAGGAACATTGAAAGGGCAATGAAACTATGGCTTTCGGTTATTATTATCGTTTAGAGGGTGAACAGACATTTGATTTGATACATAACTTGGCAATGTTGGCCTCCAGGGAGCAGGGGCCCGATTACGGACCAGCGACATTTACCATGGTAATTAGCATCATTGGCTAACTCATTGATGTCAATATGCTAGAATTACGTACAAATCAATAGAACGTAGCAGAGCACACATACCGCCCTTACTCATTCAACCGTAAAGCATATCTAGAGATCAGTGGAACTAGGTCTGGTCCTGGGTCATTATCGTGCTCTCGGCCACTGGATCCCATGAAATCCTTACATGAACATACCCCCATTTTACTAATTCTTACGGCGGCAAAAGATGATGGGAGCGGCCATGTTCTTGTAATTACCCGACATGCTTTGCAAACTCTGACGTATGTGCTCAGGGCCGAACAAAAAGCTTTTCACTGATTTCAAAGCATCTACAAGTATTCAGACAATGGTTTGAATTGGTGCTATTGAAATGCATTAGTGCATATCATTGACCGTAGTCCGCACAAACCTAATAATGGCGGCCTCCTGTGTTCGCGTGAATAGTGGTATACCCGATAGAGTTTTCACATATTTCTTCCAAAGCAGAAATGTGAATCGGAGTAATGTTACATATAATAAGCAGGCATATTACGATGTATAAAGTAGGATAAACTCTATTCTCGAGTTGCATTGCCCTTTAAAACTAGATCAATGAGAGAAGCTATCCATACAATTGGAAAAAGATTGCATCATAAATCGAGATCTCGGACAATTCTAACTATCAAATAAATTCCCATTCTTTCAGAAAAATACTCGACAAAAAGTGAAAATACCGCAACATTGAAGCTGGGACAGTCAAAGTGTGCAGAAAATAGCAAACAAAAGCCTTACTTACTCAAGGTCATTTTTGACATCTGTTATTGATTGCTTAGAATGATTTTTCAAAACATATGTGATATGCCAATCTGATCAAGCTGTTACAAAATGTGAAACTGGTCCATTTCAGGGCTGAAACATCCACACATGGTAATGTAGTTATGTATGTATTACAGCCTGATCTTTAAAAAGTGTTGTTAAAGATGAATTCCAGTTTTGGGAAAGAAGCCGAATACATCTATATTGATCATTATTGTTGAATAAGTATTGAAATAGGGCTTGTGTGGTAAAATCGAAACCTAAGCATCGTTAAATACAGAAATATCGGAAGAAATCCAATATCCGCCTGTGAAATTTATAAATCCACCGCCGTATATAGCGAACACCCCGTGTACTCGCACATGGCCATTGTACGTAGCGTATGGGCGATTCTGAGTTGGCGATCTCTATCTGCAGCAGATCAAGTTATAATTTTGCAAATATATCAATTAGTAGGCGGTTTCTTGGCCAAATTTGGATAATCCTATATTAGTACAATTATATTCTTTCACATTATTGGTAATAAGAGCTTCCATTTCATTTTTTTGAGAGGGGGGCATTTCCCAAACTGGCCTTTACCTTTAAAGTAGATGATTCCTGTTCAGTCATTAAGTTTAACAGTCACATCTTTCATATGTTCATCGTCCAAATTTCAGTAATAGTTCTTCTAAATCTTCCGCTTCTATTGAAAATAACAATATTCTACTATTCGGTGCTGATAGTGGCTCCTCATATTATAGGAACTATCAAGTTGTCCTTTAGAATCAATTTGTATCAATATTTATAAAAATCAAGTTCACTTTAAGTTGTTATTTATGATTATTTACAACTAGAAGCACTTTTTATTGTCACCATCCAAGAGATGCAAGCCCACGGGGTGTTTCACAAAGATGGACTTAAAAACTATGGAAAGCCATTTGTAGCCTTGGAATAAAATACATTCAAAAGCAAAACTGCAAGTATTTCAAGCTTTTCATAAATTTTACATCAAGAACATGGAATCTCCTTGATAATAGAAAAATATTAGTGATTTGAAACAACATTTTATGCATTTTAAAAGAACTTTTAAAATTTTTGTTCAAAGAAACTAACGGCTTTCCAGACATTTAAAGTCCAACTTTGAGTTAAAGGGACTTAGTAACATTGTCCAAATCCTCAAAATTAAATTTTAATTCTAGCAGTGTCCTCATACCTTGTTGTATTCGTATTACCAATAAAATCATGGGACAGGTTTCGGTTTTTCAAATTTCCCTTTCGTTACAAAGATATGTACGATCGAAGTATTCATATAAGAAAAACTCCGGTGGAGTTTTTCTTACTGTGTACAAAGTGAGTGCAGTGAGTTAGTGACTATCACTTTGCATTTTCGCTCATTACTTGGCCATGCAATGTCCATTTGACTTGAAATTTTCACACAATACCCTGTGGACATATGAGATAACAACAATATACATTGCATCAACCATTCATCACTTTTTGCACATGTCAACAAAGTTACTAGATCCCTTAACTTAGGATCTTTGTGAAACACCCCCCCCCCCCCCCCCCCCAGGTTTCTAATCAGGGCCAATTTGTGCAAAGAGCTGAGTAGAACACATATTCTCAGTTGTCTCATATTTACAGCAGAACATATGGGTACATGATACTTTATTGGTAGATTCTAAGCGACAACATGAAATGTTTAGGGCAGTCTGTGCTTCGAGGATGGGTACAATGAGGTTGTCATTCCGCATTAAGTTGTCATTTTTATTAAATTTGTATTACCTATACTGCTCTCATGAACTGCAGTACATGGGACCATCTACTGAAAGATTTCACAATATCAAATATCACAGATGGGACTAAGGACTTAAGTCTGAATCATGCTTCACTTTCTTTTGCAGTTTTCAGCTCAAGGATGGTATAATAAGGTTGTTCCTCAGCATCAAGTTGTAGCTTGAAATTTAAATAAGCTATGCTGGTTGTAGCTCTCGTGAACTGCAGTAGATGGGACTAAAAAGTCATCTACTGGCAGATTTAAAACTAGAGATATTGCGAGAAGGATGCTTTTTGCGCATATATTGAGTCCTGCGACCTTGACCTTTCACCTCATGAACCCCAAAATCTACTCAGATCATTGTCATCCCAATATATACACTCATACCAAGTTTGAATTTGATCTGTAAACCAGTTCTAGAGATATCGCGAGAACAAGGCATTTTTGAACATATATTGAGTCCTGTGACCTTGACCTTTGACCTCATGAACCCCAAAATCTTATCAGATCATTGTCACCCCAATATGTACACTCATACCAAGTTTGAAATTGATCCGTCAACCGGTTCTTGAGATATCGCGAGAACGAAAACGGGACGTACGTACGGACGGACGGACAACCCGAAAACATAATGCCTCCGGCCACTTCGTTGGCGGAGGCATAAAAATCAAATAAAACAGATGGGACTAAGCTTGGACAAAAGGCTAAATTATGCTTCACTTTCTGGTGCAGTTTGCAGCTCTTCTAGAATGGGCAATTTGAGTTTGTTCTTCGGCATGAAGTTGTATTTCTATACAATTTGGATTACCTAAACTATACTGCTTGCATGAACTGCAGTACATGGGACTAAAGAGTCATCTCCTGGGAGACTTCACACGATCAAATAGAACAGATGGGACTAAGCTTGGACCAAAGGCTAAATTATGCTTCACTCTCCTCTGCGGTTTGCGGCTCTTCTAGAATGGGCACAATGAGATTGTCCTTGGGCATGAGGTTGTACTTGGTCACAAAGGTGGTGAAGCGGCGACACAAGAACGTCTCATTCTGGGAGGCAGAAAAGAAGTTTTTTAAAAAAGAGGCAATGTTGATTAAAGTGTTACGCAGCAAACTAGTTTTTGCTCTGAAATATTGCAAAAATTGTGAGAAGTATCATTCTGCACTGCAGAAAAATAAATTTGAAGTCATTATGATATTAATTGTTACACAGACACTTATGTCTAATTCTGGGGGGCAGAATAAAGTCATGGGTCGATATTCTACTAAATTAGTCCGGCCTAAAGTGCTCAGTTCTACATGTAAGTGTCGACTAACCCCCGACTAAGTTGATAATTTAAGTCCGGAATAAAATTCTGGTAGGCCTGTTTATGACTTTAAAGGGTACCACCACCCAAAAATAATATTCTTATAAATGAAAGGTAACATCTTTAGTATTCCATTCCATCAACAAGTTCACAAAAATATGTTTCCAGAAAAAAAATATATAATTGGAAAACGCATCACCATTCTAAAGCATGCGTTCATGGGTCTGCATGTACGAGACTACTTTGTCCAGAGCGAACGAATCGCCCGGGATTCTATTGTCTCCCAACGTACGCGTGAATAGCATTGGCGCACGCGCAAATGTTTGGCCCGTTCGGAACCAGGAAATAGTAGTGGTTCCGTAAGTGGTGGAAATTGCTTGCTTTGTTTATGAATTACACAACCTTTTGCAAAATGTTGGGTATCTATTTGATATCACAAAACGGTACCAAAACATATAATATTGTGTTGTTCTTTGCCTGGTGGTCTCCTTTAAGCTAGCATAAAGTGATAAGATTGCAGGTTAAACTAATCTGAGGTGAAGTGTGGATGAACCAAGGTTATGAACTTTTATAAATTTGATAAATTTAGTAGAATACCGCCCATGATGATTTTCAGTTACAGCTTGTTTTTGCTTTTGAAATATGCCATGAAACGTTTAAATTTTCAAAGCAGAACCTGTTAAATCCGAAGCATTAACAGGTTTAGCTCAGTTAGTAGCGCACCCTGGTCTAGCAATCCAGAGGTCACAGGTTCGAAACCCTTATTTTCTTTGTTCATAATTCATTTATATTATATATTTCTCGTCAGTTTCACTATGTTTGAAATTAAGCATTCATAGGTTGTTAGTCATATTATTGGTTGTACATTTTGAATTTCTCGAGTGCATTTTGTATTGCATCGAGGCCGCAGGCCGAGTGCAATATAATTGCACGAGTGAAATTCAAAATGTAGGTGTGTATTGTGGAATATTTAACGACAAGAAGCATGATCTATTTGTTATATAAGATGATTATTTTGAGGAACTGGTTTTGTTATCATATTGATGAACCCGAATTGACCTCACGGTTGTGACGTCACAATGCTTGTTTACATTGTATTTTCTATCGAAGAAAAAACTCGCGAAAGTGATCATGAAAAAGATGGAAAATGCTTCGATTTGTAAATTATCTGCTCCATTGTAAATAAATGTTGGCAGTTTCGTAAATTGCATGGTATGTGGATTGGTATTGCTAAGTTTGGGACTGGAAATGCACACAGCCCTTTGATTATTCTCATTTTTACGGACAATTTTACGGCAATTTCACAGCGTACTGAATTTGATGTTATGCACTTCAAGGCCATGCCTTGTTTGGTTCTCTATGGGAAGTTTGTACACACATACCGTGCATGAATTTATGTTATAGTGCACGTTACCAGGTAGTAACGTGCACTATACTGGATTAAGCATCAGTAATCAACCAATAGGAATGCTCAATTTCCCTTCATTATGACATCATCATCTTATATAATTGATTATAGAATATTGGAATGAAAGAATCAGAATACCTAATTCATATTCATCAAAGAGAGACCTCTTAAGGAAGAATGCATGAGAGAATATCCTGAACACATGTCTCAGCTTGGCATCTGATGATCGTTTGTTGCTAAACCTAGCCCTAATGATTAATCTTCAAAGTTAGACTTTTGCATACATTTGTGATGCATGGTTTTGCCATCCTTAAAACTTGGGACATTATAATCATCATCTTTCATTTAATTCCGTGATCAATGATAGCAATAATGGAAGTGTACAAACAGAATACCTACCTCATATTCATCAAAGAGGGTCCTATGGTGGAAGTAAGCATGTGAGAATATCCTGTAGACTCGTCTGCAAACAGAACCTAGCTTGGCTACTGACGACTCTTTGATGCTCACACTGTAAACAAAATAAACAAACAATAATAGATAACATTCATACAAAAATGTCAAATACTGTAAACGTTGTTATTTTCGCGCGATTAATATTTCGCGCTGAGCGGTACTATTTTTGCATATATAATGAGCTCTGTGACCTTTGACCTTTGACCTCATGACCCCAAAATCTAATCAGATCATCGGTCCCCCAAGATACATACATGTACCAAGTTTGTTCAGAATCTGTCAATCCCTTCTTGAGATAACGCGATCACGAGCTATTTTTGCATATATAATGAGCTCTGTGACCTTTGACCTTTGACCTCATGACCCCAAAATCTAATCAGATCATTAGCCCCCCAAGATACATACATGACCCAAGTTTGGTGAAAATCCGTCAATCGGTTCTTGAGATAACGCGATCACGAGAACGGGACGTACGGACGGACGTACGTACGTACGGACGGACGGACGGACAAACCGAAAACATAATGCCTCCGGCTACTTCGTTGCGGAGGCATAAAAACACTAAATTAACATATTTTCTGCTAACTTTGCTTACCGACTGGGGAAGTACTTGTTGCTGTTTAGAAGACATGCCGCACCGTCCAGAGTGTGTCTTGTGTAGTCTATTGCTGGACACTGTCATATAAATAGGCAACATAATAGTTATACAATGAATGTTTTAGGGTTAAGGTCATGACATATGTAAAAAGAAGATAACATGTTCTTTTTTACCTCCTCGTTCTTAATTAGTATTATATCTTGGATAAAATAATCTCAAATGACATGACATTTCACAGACTGCTAGTACAGACAATATACATGACCATTGTATATGATTAACTATGACAAACTATTCCAACGTCCATCCCAGGGAGAAAAATTACATTCATTTTCGGGGAATACTTTTCAAGCTTGCCTGTATTTTAAAAATTTGTCTTGCAATATATGCGTTGAACTCTTTTATGATTTTCATAAGACTTTTTTTAATATTTCGGGTCTCAAGTGAACCTGAGCCCAGTGGCGTAGCTACCCGTGCCCCCCCCCCAATAATGTTGAAAAACAATAGAAAACATAAGGGGCCATTTTTTGAAAAAACAAAGAAATACATAAGGTGTGCCCCCCCAATAATTTTGCGTGCCCCCCCAATCAGTCCGACCACACTACGCCACTGCCTGTGCCCCCATATATTTTTTGTTTCACAGGTCCATTGCGCCAAGCAAAAGATATCTAGGGCCCAGACCCAATGTTTGAACGATATGTTACCTCTTTAGGGGTCTTGTGAGCTGCACATAGAAATATCCACTGTTCTGTAGCCGTCATTTGGGTGCACGAATCTGGATTGCATTCATTCTGTAGGGAGAAATTCATTCGTTTTCAGACACTCAAAAATACTAACAAGAAATCTACTAGCATAAAATAAATACTGATAAGATGGCATATATAAGGATAGTTTCTTAAGATTATTTGTGCTTATAATCATTAAGTTGCAACCAGGATTGCTTTTTGCAAAAAGTGATATTTTAGGGTTTATAGTTGTTTACTGTGTAGTATTAAAACATCAATTGAAGAACATGTTTTCCCACTAAATTAACTGAAGAAAAAAAATGACTACTTATAAGTGCAACAAATCTTAAAAACATTGCAGAAACAAAAGCAACACAGCAAAGGTCATGGTGTAAAAGACAAATGAAGTTCTGTTTAATGAATTGGATGTTATTTAAGCTACTTGTTTAATCTTATCTTAAGACTTAAAGAGTTTGTGTTGACAAACCTGGAGTTTGACAGCCAAGCCATTGAGTTCCAGACAGAATTGCCTGAGGTGCTCATACTTCCACACCCCCTCATCCTGCCCATCGGGTGGAGTCAAGATTACATCGATGTTACTGATGTCCTTACGGATGATCTGCTGGATGTGCTGTAAGAAAAGAAGAGGGAATCAATTTAAGTGGATGTATGTCAAACGTTCAGTCAAGATATTTGCAACCCAGGTTCCTTACTCCCTAATCGTGCCCATCAGTAGTCAAGATTACATCGATGTTGCTGTTGTCCTTACAGCTAATCTGCTGGATGAGCTGGATGAGATATACAGAGGTTTCCCAAAAGTGGATATTTATCAATTTAAGTCATATTCCACAGCCACATTTTGCACCGAAGCTTCCTGACCAGCTTATCCTGCTCATGAGGAGGAGTCAATATGTCATTGATGTTATTGATGTCCTTCCGGATGATCTGCTGGATGTGCTGTAAGAAAATGGTAAGAGATAAAGAGGGAATCAATTAAGGTTAAAGGGATAGTTGAGTTTTGGTAAAGAGAGTACAGTTTTGGTCAAACTGAATTTTAGTAACCAAAACCTGCACCATTACATTACAAACTAATAGTTATAACTCCACCATGCTTGAAAGGTACATTTATACAATATTGCAAACGACGTAGAAAGCCTGTAATCATTCAAAAATAGCCGTTAAAACTCAGAGGGCACTCTCTAAACACCCATTAGTTTCAACCATTTTAAATACAAAATTGTGCATGTGATGTTTGGTTAAATTAATTATTAAATTGGGAGATATCAACAATTATTTAGAATATATTTCGTAATTTTTGTTTAAATTTAAGCATTTTTTTTAACGGCTGATTCAAAATTATCGAATTATTGTGGGGCCCCACAATAATTAAAAATGCTTATTATGGATATTTCCGCCGTCTCTGAACCGATTTTGATCAAATAAAGTTTATCCTGTCATTAAAATGTTATGCTCTTTCAAATTTGACATTCAGTTTTTCGTTATCTCACAAAAAAAATTCCTGCAGTGCCCTCTATACCAAAACTCAACTATCCCTTTAATATCAATAAATGTGTAGTCAAGTATTTATACAACAAAATTTGCAATGCAGCTCCCAGACTCTCTAATCTTGGCTAGTGGGGAAAATAGAGTCGAGATACAATCAATGTTACTTATTCTTTACACATGATCTGCTGATGATGTGCTGTTTCGATATAAGGGGTAATTTCAGGTGATTATGAATAAATGTGTAGTCAAGCTATATTTAACTGCAATATTATGCATTCCTGTTCACTGACTTTCTAATCCTGCCCATCAGTTTAACTCCTTGAGTGCCATGCTCGCATTTGTGCGAGTTACAATACACACAAATACCATAGAGCAATAAAGGGGACCACCAGGCAAAGAACAACACATAATT
The DNA here is from genome assembly GCA_037951105.1 of Echinarachnius parma. Classification (NCBI taxonomy): domain Eukaryota; kingdom Metazoa; phylum Echinodermata; class Echinoidea; order Clypeasteroida; family Echinarachniidae; genus Echinarachnius; species Echinarachnius parma. The sequence goes on from JBAMJV010009476.1 coordinate 43,302, forward strand.
ATATGTTTTGGTACCGTTGTGTGATATTAAATATATGCTCAACACTTTGCAAAAGGTTGTATAATTCATAAACAATGCAATTAATTACCACCACTTATGGAATTATTATGGCTTTATGGTTCTGTACACACAAAACGTCTGGGAGTGTGCCAATTCTATGAATGCATACGTTTGGAGACAATACGTTTGGAGACAATATGGTTGGAGACGTTTGGAGACAATGGACGATGCGTTCGTCCTAGACAAAAGGTAGTCTTCGTAAATAGACCCATAATGATAAGCACACGTTTTAGTATGGTGATGCGTTTTCCAATTAAATAATTCTTTCTAGAAACATATTTTTATGAACTCTTTGGTGGAATTGACTACTAAAACTTGTATTTACTTTTATTTATAAGGATATTATATTTGAATGGTGGTACCCTTTAAAAATCCTTGGCACTCAAAGTGTTAACTCAGAATGCCATCTACATGTATGTTACTGATAGTGATAAAGGATGGTCTGCTGAATATGGTTGACAATGCCTGGATTTGCTTTCACTGCCTAGTCAGAATAGTACATGTAGGCTCATGCTTGGAGCAGTTTTTTAATCTGTTCCATCGAGTTACATGATACAATTTGTTAAAATGGTGAAAAAAACTAAATTAGTAACCAACTGTGTTGTAGTAAAGCCAACTGACACGAACATTGTTTTCCCATTTGTTTACATTCAGCCTAGGGTCCGAGTCCACTGAAAATGGCCTTGAGGCTGGACTCAAGTATGAAGCACACCGTTAGTTACCATATCAACCAGGATGAAAGCTTACCTGTTGTACCACCAGGGTTGTATCCATCTCCTCAAATGGCTGCTCCTCCCAAGAGGAGAAATCCTGAAATTTGAGAACAGACCCCAAAATATGCTGATTAAATTGAATGACAAATCAAAAAGTAGACAAGTAAGAAATACATGTGTGTAAGTTAAACATCACTTTTTCCTCCCACTGCATAGAGTCCAACAGATTTTGAACATTACGACTTGGTTTGTAATCTACATGTACAATGCCAACGGTCATAGTGTCTAATTAAAATTTCTATATTTCCCATTTTTTTCTCTTTAAAATACATCTCAGTAGACAGTACATGCCAGATGGACTTACGGTAGAAGTTAACATTAATATGAGTAAGCTCCTTTAAACGTCTGAATGCATTTTTGCATGTTGAATGTTAAATGTTACATGTCTCATACATACAAACCCTCTGAACAACTCAAAACCATGGCATTGTCTGAATTGAAATCAACATCTAAAAATATCTTAATAATTAATAAATAATATTATTTTGTTATTAAAATCTCTCATTCATACGAAGTCGAAGACAGTTATAAGAAACAATATTCATGATATTGGCATGGACAATGTCACATCAAGTAAACATGATCCGAGATAATCTCTATTATAATTCAACAATGATTATTCACCAACCATCATGATCAAAAACTTAAAAGTTCTGTCATGGAAATCACATTAAAAACATTTTTTAGCCTACTATCAGTATCAGGGATAGTTTTTCATGTGGATTCCAATTACAATAATATTTTTTTCAATAGAAAAGTCAATGAAACAAGAAATCAACTTGAAAATTCAAATTGGGAACGCCCACAAAAAAATGTCTGCAAGTGACCTCATCTGTCAATCACAACTCAGTTACTTATAACATAAACAATGCACCTTCACCAAAGCTGAGCACCTGCTCACAATAGTATCAGGATCACATGATTGAATTTCCTACCAACTAACACACTTTCAATTTCAATATAAAGGCACTGACAAGCTATTGTATGGAAGCATGCAGGGCTAACCTAACCAGGCGCCGTACGTATGTCTGATGCTCCATTCGTTTTATTTATACTGAAATTTACTATAAAACTGGCAAGATTACAGAAGTGACGAAAATGGTTTCCGAATTTGTTCGCTGCATGCAATATCAGGTGATCAAAAACTTGTCGGCAATATGCACCTAAACGATCGCCCCGCGCATGCGCTATGCATTGCCGACGAGTTTTAGGTCACCTGACATTGCATGCAGCGAACAAAGACGAAGGAAATAACAGTCATCATCATCATCATCATCAATTTGAGGTAAGTTATCATTCTTTTGCAACAAATTAAATAGCAAGCAAGGTAGGTTGAAGGTTTAATTCATGTCTAGAACTAAAAAAAAAAAAAAAATAATAGATGTAAAGTTCTTGAAACTACCCGTCGCAAAATTTCATCAAATTTTTTAACGTCTCGTCTTCACAGCGCCGTCCTACGGACGGCGCCGATCACAGTTACATGCAGGGCATGCTATTGTGGGCAATATTTGATGTATACACTAGGCTAGCATAGATCGACAAATCTATCGCTTTCATGGGCATGGCCTTTGTGATTAAATTGTCATGTTCACTGTCGGCATTCTAGCTAGAATGCCGACAGTGAACATGACAATAATAATGTCAAAAAGGCCATGAAAGGCCATGAAAATTTGTCGATCTAACACTAGCACAGATAAATAGAAGTCAACATGTAGCCCCTTTAAAAGCGCATGCATAATCATACTCATAGTTTACTTTGTAAGTTGAAAATCAGTCTCGGACCACACATAGGTCAATTAGCATTGCATATACGTGCGCCATATTTGACAACATGTTCAAGCCCGTCCAAGAAGTTTGTGTTTTTATTTGGGTCTTGAACATGTTTGTTCATGTAAATTTTTAATAATTAATAAAGTTAAACTACTATGCTTACCAAATATGCTGTTTTTGTTGTGGTTTGGATTCCGTATCGTAGCATGTGAGCTCTTTTTCTCTGGAAAAAATGAGTAGTTGCTGCAGTGTTGCACACCCTGAAACGTAGTCCGCATGTATACAAAGTATGAACCGTGATGAAGGGCCTATTTGCTCAAAATACAAATTTGCTAAATATCTCAATTTAAGACTAGGAAAAGTTTACATTCGGATTTTATTAATTTGAGTCTGATCACCATCGTTCATATTTGTATCATTTCAAGTTTTGATGAATTTGATCACACTTGACTTAATGAAATCGGAAGGTAAACTATTCAAATTCTTAAAAGGAGAATCTTTAGTAAACGTGTATTTTGAGTAAATACGCCCTTCATATATCGATTATTACGTCCGAAGCGTGCACGCCCACCCCGCGCTATAATATCCCATCGCAAAGAAGATCGGTCTTTCATAGAATAACACGTGTTTCGTCGCGGCGGCGAGCGAGCTGCGCTACGCAGGCGGCGAAGCGAACACTCCGGGATTGAGAGCGCAAACGGACGCGTCTGAATACTCATGCACTAGTATTCAAGAGCAAGCTTCCTGCGCGATTTCTTGTCGGTAGATGGCATCAGCTGGGTATGTCGATGCAACGCTTTTTCCTATATGTTGCGTGTAAATGGTCCAGTTAACTGGACCTATTTACTAGTAGATGTGTCTCGGACCGGTGCACAGTGATGAAGGTACGGTACCAAGCCGCGCCCACGGGGCTGGCTTCGGCCAAGCAGTGGTGCATAAATGGCCTGCAATCTGCAGGCTGCAGATTCTACAAACGCCGAGCCAGAGTTCATTTGATCACTACTTTGCAAGAATATTTCATACTTTCCCTTCCTTAAAGTTCATTAAATTTAAAGCCTAATCAATTCTTAATATATTTATATGTTAAACTGTATTAAATTCACGTAGTAAAAGTTCTACTTTACCTCAGATCTCGTTCCTGGACGAATCCTTCGCATAATCCCGACCTCACCCTCCGCCATGGTTGTTTTTGTCTATAACTATTTTGTCTTTGTCGTAAGTGGCGTCCTTCCACACACATGTATGTACACGTACACCACATTTTAGAAAATAATAAAGACGTGAAATGAAACAATCATGGAGAACATTCCCAGATTGATCTAAAGTTTAAAATAACTTCTTTGTATTAATTTTGACTGATTTTAAGTTGTATATACTTTACCAGTATAAAGTCGGATGGGGAGCACTGAACAAGGTTCGCAGAGATCGAGTGACCAGTGGCACGAGAATTAAAGGACTCACGATGGGAGGACTGCTCTGGCCTGCTTAGACCAACCTAATAAAGAGGGTAGGGAAGCACATGAACGGAACTGTACTACAATAAGGGTTCCCCCTATCAGTAATTTCACCCTGCTAACTCCACGATCTCCACGTGATTATTCATATGCCCTCCTAGATCTTACACCACCTCTCCACCCGTCCGGCCAGGAATGGTGAACTCGGAGTTTGTGTTTATCCGAGGTTAACACTCTGAGTGCCGTCGCCTCGTCAAGTCTCTAACCACAGTGGTCATAGAAGAATACAATGTTAATTCGTTCCGAAATGCGCACCGTCAGAGAGGTATTATGACAAGACTGTGAACATAATGTAGCTGTTTTACATTTTCCATCAGTTCTGTTTAAAAACGCTTAAGTAAAAGAATGCGCATCATTAGCGGATCATTAGTTTCACTGACAACAATAGACTATAGTATGACTTCGCTCTCTGAAAAATTAAAATGGCTTGGTGAATAAAAACACTTTTAAGAGTAGGCCTAAAGGGGGTATCCCACTGAGAGGCGAACGTTTGCGAACGTTAGCGAATATAGCGAATTTGGGATTCGCCAACTTTTCCTCTGCCATTAGCGACATTTAGCGACTTTTTTGCGATATTTAGCGACAATTTGCAACATTTTAGCGAATGTTAGCGAAAAGCAGGGTTTGCCTCTGCCAACCTTGATTTTTGCCAACATTTGTCAGAAAAGTTGGCGAATCCAAAATTCGCAAACGTTCGCAAACGTTCGCAAAACATTCGCCGCTCAATGGGTCAATGGGTCGTTTAACGACCGTTTGCGAACGTTTGCGACTGTTTGCGAAAAAATAAATTCGCAAAGAAATTTTGAACATGTCCAAAATTTCTTTGCGACAAGAAAAGCTGTTTGCGACAATTAAAACCGTTTGCGAATTTTTTTGCGACCGTTTGCAACCGTTAACGAACTTTTTGCAACCTTTAACGAATTCGGGCGAAATCCCAAATTTGCATAATTCGCTAACGTTCGCAAAACGTTCGCCTCTCAGTGGGATACCCCCTTAAGAGTCGCAGCGCGAGGGAATCTTAACATAATAAAATGGTAATACTTGTGATTACTTTGGAACTATTATATAAAAGAATGCACATTTTAGGTCGAATATGTACAACAATCAATGTTATATATCTACGAAGCCACAGTCACCAGCGCAAAAACCTACATCGGACTAAGGGGCCGTGCAAAGTTAAAACAATTCCAACCATCCAAATAAGATTTGGAAGTGGGTGGTGGGTCCAGGGCCATTTTGGATTTTAAAAAAATAAAAAATGGAAAACCCCACCCAAAATAAAGATTTAGTGTAAAAAGAATGTCACTTTACTCGTCTCAAATCATTTAATGACTTTTACGTTTGAGTTTTCTGTCCATGTCGGAGATGGATTTAAAAAAAAAAGAAGGTTTGGATAAAACTATAGGGGGGTGGGTGGGTGGGTAGGGTGAGCTCTATCCAAATCTTTTTTTGGATGTTTGGAATTTGTTTAACTTTGCAAGGCCCCTAAGACAAGATACAATGCACACAAGGCGAGCTTCAAAAACAAAGACAAAAGGCACCACACCGAACTCAACAGTCAAACACATCTGGAACCTGAAGGATGAAGACACACCACACAACATAATTATACTGGAGAATCATCAGACACGCCCAATCAAGAACGGGCCAAGAACAAAACGCTGCATCCTCTGCACATGGGAGAAGTACTATACAGGGTGGCCCCCCAAAAAACGGAACGGGGCACTTCCCAAAATAAAGGAATAAAATGATTATGTTCATCGGATAGGGTGTCTTTTCCAATGAAATACGATACCAAGAATAGTAATTTTGGTCGTGTAATTTTCGTTTTAGGGCACTGTGAGTGACACCATGTCACAATTTTTACCAAGTCATTGCCCGATAAATCGGACCTACTGCCCGTCATAGTATCGAAAAACTATGCCCATTATCTCGGCACATAGCTGAATGCACACTAATAATGGCGCGCGTATTGCTCGTTGTTCGATGCTATGACGGTCAGTTACTGCGATTTATCAGACACTGACTTTGAAAAAAATTGATAAAAATGGGAACCTGACATGGTGTCACTCACAGCGCCCTAAAACGAAAACTACACTGTTAAAACGCTGTGTAAAAATGGTTGTTGAATCTTTTTATACAACCTTAGGTGTTGCATGATTAGTTGTAGAAAGAAGGGTTGTGTAAAGCGGCCACTGTTCAAGCGTTGATTAAACGTGTTAAATCACGTGATAGTTTCGACCGCGAATCATCGCGACAAAACCCTTTTGTCCCACTACAAACCAAGCGAAACGAGATAGCGACGAGGTATAGCGTGTTAGTCTAATAACCCAAAGGTCCCCGGTTCGATTCCGACTTTGCCGTTTTATAGTACAATAATTTTTGTATTTGCTATTTCAACAACAGGGTTGTTTAAAATTTATTCTAAAAATGGTTGTAGAAAAAATTAAAACAACAGTTGTGTAAACTTTAAACAACTGGGGTTGTTGAATGTTTTCAACAAGAGTTGGATGGTTCATAACAGCGGTTGTAGAAAATTTTCATTTTCAGTTGTTGAATTTGTTTACACAGCGTTTTACACGACCAAAATGACTGTTCTTGGTATCATTTTTCATTGGAAAATCCGATGGACATAATCATTTTTTTACTATATTTTGGGAAGTGCCCCGTTCCGTTCTTTGGGGGCCATCCTCACATCCGACAAAGCCACAACTCTAAACTGTAGATCCGAACTCATTTCCACATGTAGACACAATAGTAGGCTGGTTGATGGCCACAAATATGGGTGTTGACTGCATTTTTGGTACATTGTTTTAATTGGCACACATATTCCTTGGATCAAAAGAAAAAATTCATCAAAGAGACACTCTGGTTCTATGCAAATTAGGCCTATTTCCATAATTTATGCAAATTTATTCATGGGAATGGGATATTCTATGAAAATTGTGTACAGTATTTTATTGAGATATTTGAAGGAGAAACATTTTAAAATAGATGACCTAGGGTATATCAAGGCCAGTGGATCAATCTAGCAGACCATTTTAACGTTTGGTGACCGTCAAACCCCTCAAATTCAAGATGGCCACCGGCAGCAATGTTAAAATTCGCACATTTTGTGTTATTGTTGAACTCTATATCTGTATGATATGTCTAGTAAAATCATTACTGGGATGTCAAAATCAATTATTGACCCATCCTTGGAACAAACTAAGAAGATATTTCAAAAGAGACACACAATTCCTATATAAATTAGCCTCATTTGCATAATTTATGTATAATGACACAGGAATGTAATTTATTATGATAATTATCGTCTTCATTGAAATACTTGAATTTTAACATTTCTGCGGCGGCCACATTGGATTTGTGAGACAAGATGACTGTCAATGCTGACAATAACCTCCTAAAAGTATTTGTTTACTTTGATTTACCCCAGTTCATCAATCTACATCAATTATTTATATAAATACTACAATTTCATAATATATCACATTTGTGTACTAATGCATACATTATGCAAATTTGTCTAATTTACATTGATAAAGTGTGCTTCTTTTGAAGATTCTTCTTAGTTCCAATGATGGGTCTAAAATTGATTCAGACATCCAAATAATTGTTAAAATAGTCACATAACACATGTTTGTACCATGATTAGTTCAAAAGCAAGACAAAATATTCAAAATTTAACATTCCTGCCAACGGCCATCTTGGATTTGAGGGACTATATGGCCACGAAAGGTTAAAATAATCTGCTAGATTGATCCACTGGCCTTGATAAACCCTACACCATCTATTTCCAAAGTTATTCTCTAAAGTATCTCAATAAAAACACCATTTTCATAGAATATCCCATTTTCATGAATAAATTTGCATAAATTATGGAAATAAGGCCTAATTTGCATAGATACAGAGTGTCTCTTTGGATGAATTGTTTTCTTTTGATCCAAGGAATATGTGTGCCAAGTAAAACAATCGTACCCCAAAATGCAGTCACGGACCCCTTAACAAGCCTTAGTACAAGAGAAAATATGGATGAGCCCCCCACCCCACCACCCCCCGGCAGCCGCCCCGCCACACTTGCCCCTGACACTTGCCTGTCCAGTGAATGAAGTTAAACCTATATGTATACATTGTAAACATCTTACTTACTCGAACGCACCACCCATTATTCATGGTACTGTTCAAAGTAGTTTATTTATAAGTTCTTTTATATATCCCCCTTTGTATACTTTTTTTTGTACATGTTCTTACCACTGTCCCCAAGATTAGTTACTGCCAAGAGCCTCAAAAGGCGAAACAGCCTGTTTAACTAAGAAAGTTCCTATACTTATTGTACAAACACACACACAACATACATCTTGCACTGTATGCACTCCCATTATTTACGACATGTATATTCCACCAAATGTGTATCTAAGGTAGTTTTTACAAGTTAAATAATAACGTTTATTCAAATAAATATAAAATCAGACATACACAGCAATAATGTGATATATACAACATAATGAAGTATTATTTACAAACAAAATATGGATTTTGTTCAACAATATGCTATTAGAAGGACAAAGTAAAATAGGCAAGTTAAGGGAGATCAGCATAATATTTTACATAAACAAATAAATAAGTAAATACGTGGACCAACGATCACAGCTCCATTTCGTAGAGACAATTGACATTGATAATCATGGGTCGTCATGGAGACGCTTCCTGAGCCCAGTGGGAGGAGCGTCAAGATGTACGTCATGCAGAGCCAGTATAATTATATAGATTAGAAATGTGAACGTCCCCCCCCCCCCCCCCCCCGTTTGAAAACAAAATGATTATCAATAAACGTAACCGCATAGCATAATAACATGCATGTCCCTATAGTTTTGTGTTGTATTATTATCGTGGTATTACAGTTCAAACCCGCACAATTATTGTGCATTAAACAAAATGATTATCAATAAACGTAACCGCATAGCATATCAAACCCGCACAATTATTGTGCATTAAACATAATGATTACCAATAAACGTAACCGCATAGCATAATAACATGCATGTCCCCACAGTTTTGTGTTTGTATTATTATCATCGTGTTACACTTCAAACCCGCACAATTATATTGCGTATTATCTCAACTCCCCGGGGAGCACACTAGCCAAAATCAGCCATAAAGTAGCGCACTTGGCATCCCATTGACATCGTCCATCTGTTTTTCATAATTTGGTTACACCATTGCCATGTGCCGAGGCTGTACGTAATGTAGAGCAAATACAAATTAATTGTTGCGCAATAAAAATTACATGCACAATTTTTGTCAAACTTTTTCTTTGTATACCTTGTTATTGATATATAGACGATATTTTGTATAGTTGCTGTTACTATTAGAGATTCAAATAAAACTTGAATTATTTCCGATCATACACAATAATCAATATTGAATACATGTACTTGTCACTTTAGGTTACAACACAATGCATTATTGTGCATCGGCTTATATATTCGTTACTAGAACAAAAATGTCTGTTTTTTGATTATCCAAAACACACCAAAAAAAACAATTTTTTGTTAGTAATTTTACCTTTTGGATATACATTGTTAAAATTGTGCTTGGTTCTTTAACTACTTTCATACTTTGATCTTTAGTTTTACCCTAACATACACTGTTAAAACGCTGTGTAAAAAAACGCTGTGTAAAAATGGTTGTTAAATCTTTTCATACAACTTTAGGTGTAGCAAGATAAGTTGTATGAAGAAGGGTTGCGTGAAGTGGCCATTGTTCAAGCGTGTTAAATCACGTGATAGTTTCGACCGCAAAATCACCACGTCTTTTGCCCCTTCGCAAACCAAGCGAACCGAGATAGCGCAGTCGATATATAGAGAGTGAGACTTATAACCCAAATACCCCCGGTTCGAATCCTACCCTTGCCGCTTTTACATCTTGTTTTGTATTTGCTATTTCAACAACGGGATTGTTGAAATTTATTATAAACATCAGTTGTAGAACAGTTGTAGAACAAATTAAAACAACAGTTGTGTAAACTTTAAATAACTGGGGTTGTTGAATGTTTTCAACAACAGTTGTATGATTCATATGTCATACAGCGGTTGTTGAAAAATTCAAACAAGTTGTTGAATTTGTTTACACAGCGTTTTAACAGTGTAATAAGACAAATAACTGCTAATATTGCCACTTCGTTCTCGAGTTATTTATGATTTATTTGAACAAGCGATCAGTGGCTATTACTTCATCTGTTTACAGTTCAACGGTATTTCAATCACCAAAGAGACGCAGTTTGCATTTTCGTGCATTATTTGGCTAAGTAGGCCATTCACTATGAAACTGTCACTCATCAATCAGTGGACACAATTATCAGACAAACACTAATGCAAAGTTTGGTCAATCCTTTGTCAGTATTTGCATGTGGCAACATAATACTAGATCCTGATCTGAAGAAATAGAAATAATAATTCAAAAGAGCATATAAGGCATGATAATAAGGTCTTGGTTTACCATAACAATGTCTTTGCACCATTCTTTGAAATCAATTCTTCAATGTTTTAAATCAATGTAAAAAAAAAAACTCATTAAAAGGTAACTATTTCCTACTTGATTCGCTATTACATTGTATTTTGATTTGTTGTTATATTGCCTATTATTGTAAGCGCTGTGCTATAGTTTACTATGAACATGAATAGCGTAGCTAAATGCCTAATAATAATAATAATACATTATTTAACTAACACGAATGTAAACGGTCAGCAAAAATGAAAACTGATTGCATACAGTATGACGTGGTACTCATTTCGAGAACATTCGAGAACTAAGAACATTACACAATGCATATCACCAGCATTGTTCGATGACAAAACCTGAAGTATCCCCCCCCCCTTTACTTCCAACGCTTTCGCTGGCTGACCCCTGGGTAGTCAGGTAGAGGGCACGTGGTAGGTATGTGTCGCGGGAGAGACCCCCCCCCCCCCCCCCCCCCCCAATTTTGGTCTACGTTAGTTCATGAGTTCGCAGTGGCACATACCTACAATCCCCTGACTTTAACATAGTTAACCTAATGCACACAACAACATGATGCACAACACTCTGAAAGCTAAATGACAGTAATGTGAAACGCCCCCCCCCCCCCCACACACACACACACTAAATGAAATGTACACTCTTATTACCAACCATATGAAAGAATATATTTTACTAATTTGGGATCATAACAATTTGAGCAGGAAACCGCTTACTAATTGATACATTTCCAAAATTAGAAAACGATCAATGCATTGATCGATATTACCGACGGTAGTATTTTGATATGCACCCTCGTGCGCTGCGTGCAAAACCTATGGCAAATTCTGCCCCCGTGGTTTCACGGCAAACGAGCGTAGATGTGGTCAGAGTAGACGGGCCAAACTGATATTTCTGCATTTAACGATACTAAGTTTTGGTTTTTTCCACATAAGCCCTTTGTTATACTATTTCAACAATACTGATCAATTAGTTTGACCAATAAAGATACTTTCGGTAACTTTCCCCAATACTGTTATTTGGCTAGTAACATTGTCGAAAGCTACCAAATTTACTTAGAACTCTAGCGGTTCTCACATACCTCAGTGTATTTGTATTACCAATAGAATCATGGAACAGGTTTTGGTTTTCCAAATTTTGTGTTCGTTACAAAAATATAATATGATTAAATTGTATTTGAAATTTTCCCTGGGAGAATCCAAACTGTGTACAAAATTAGTGCAATAAGTATTATCATACAGCACTTTCCATTTTCGCTCATTACGCGTTCATATGACATTCATTTACCATGTAATTTTCACACATCACTCAGTGGACATATCAGATCACATGAATACTGATTTCATCAATCTCTTGTTAGTTTTTGCAAATGCCAACAAAGTTACTGGATCCCTTTAAGGGAAGCAGGCTTGAAGAATACGTCACGTTTGCGGCGTTCCCTGCTGGAGCGAGCTTAGTAGGTTCTGCCAGTCATGCACTTTGATCTGTCCCATATTGCACGTAATTTTCTGAAGAGTCTTAAGCTTCTTATGCAAGTCACTGATCTCACAGTCTGTTAGTAGCAACGGGAGTACGTAGCGCCCGTCCCCGCTTGATCTGTCGAATGCCGTACTGAACGCTTCCCGAAGGATCCTCTTGGAGGCCCCATCCTGCGCGTAGTGGGGCGAGAGGATGACGACGCAACGATGGCTATGCTCGAGGCAGTCAAGAATCGCCTCCGACCGGTCATCCCCCAACCGAAAGTCTCGGTGTTCAATGCACCCACGAAGTCCGTGTTCTGTTTCCAACTTGTTGAGCAGCGCTAAACTCCATATGCGGTCCCGCTCGCTGAAGGACAAGTAGAAGTCGTACTTGAGGTGTCCGGGAGGTGTTGCATGTTCCGGGGGCTTTGGGTTGTGCCGCGTCCCACCAGTAGCAGAGGCGACCCAGAAATCTGCCTCTGAGAGAAGACGCACGTGGTCAGGGAGGGCGCTTTGGCAGTAGTGCTCGAAGTCATCACTGAAACTGTCGCCCTTTGTGTCCAGAGGGGTCTCTATGAGCTTCTGGCGATGCTTATCAGCATCGAGCCGTACCGATTTGATACCAGCAGGGTTGCCGTCACCAATGCACTGAATCCAACGGTTGTATGTCTCCAAGATATCGAAGTAGTCGTCTTGTTCACTGCTGCATGCATATTTGAACAATTGTGCCGCTTGGACATGCTCCCCTAAGTGGAAATAGACCTGACCGAGGTCCGAGTAATCAGCGTGTACCTTCCGCTCTTTCTGTGCCTCTTTGAACTCAAGTTTAGCCTTGACTAAAAGCTCCCTCCTCTCGTCTATTCCGAATGTATCGTTCAGAACTTCGTCCGTAAGAGACTGGTCTTCGAACATGTCGAGGTATAGCACACCGCGATATCGATGAGCGAACCAAGACTTGAGAATACTGATAGAACGATCGAGCAACTCTTTCGCTTCTTGGTACCGCTTCAGTTTCACGTACTCGGCACCAACCCTTCGTGTTGTTATCTCATGGCTGTCATGTATCGAAAGTCCCCTTTGGTAGCACTCATCGGCAGACATTCGCGAAATCTCGGGATTGCTCGGAAACATTCGGCTGAGGGTACGGTTTCCCCTGTCGTTGTTTAGCAAAATCCCTATAAAAACCCACGATAAGGAGAGATACGCTTTGGAGCTGCTGATTTGTATGACGTTATTGAAGAGTCTGACTGCCCTCTCAAAACCCGATTGGATCTTCCTCTGCAAGACGTCCGAGACGTTCGAACCTGAAACCTTCCTGAGGTAGAGCATTTGCACGTCCCTTCGGTAAAGAGCGAGGGCATGGTCGAAGAACCACTCGGCCCTCTCAGGTACATCGTGACAGAAGCTTCCAAGTGTTGCCGCTCGTTCCGCATACGCCATGTATTGGAAGCAGCGTTTGTCCTGCTCGAAGTAACGAATTGCGTGCGCACGGTCGGCATACGCACGAGCACGCTGTGGATAGCTCTGACAGTACCCAGACCGATCCTGTGATTGGCTGAAAATGTCACGCAGTCTGCTTGTGTATTCGTTACGTCCGCTCACGTTGTGGAGCCCCTTTGACAGGTACAACATGTTGCCAAGTGCATTGATGTTGACAGGGTCGTGCGTAAGGACCTCTAAGAAGTATTTCTCTGCTTCCTCCTCGTTCTCAAGACGATACTCTATGAAACCCTGCAGATTGCGGACCGACGCGAAGTAGGTGGGTCTGTCACAGTAGTCCCACGTCTCACCTAGCAAGACATTGCGAGCGGTCTCGAGCTTTCGCCCGTCGATTCTCTTTAACTCCTTCCATTCCAAGTGACACCCAAAGTCCTGTATCTGACATGAAACGGGGTCTGTCTCCCGTGCATCAAATACGCTGTCAAATCCCGCCATTTCTTCATCTGATGACGCCTCATCAGGAATGCCTCTGTCCGGTGCAGGGGAGTCACTCTGTATTGGCATCGTCTGGAAGTGGAAATTACACGGCCAGTTGCCGTTGACCGATCCATTCTGCTCCTTCATCGGCCCCATGTACCACACCTGTAGAGTGACAGAAAAGAAAGATAAGAGTATGAGAATATGTACGTTTCACGCCGTTATATAAATTATATTTTAAATATACTTGATATTGGTATTATTCCGGGAATCGAATAGACAACTGACAACCAACTTTAGGGCTGGATGTTCCTTTTTTTTTACTAAAGTTTGTTACTGCGTTCCTGGTCAGGGGAGAGACTTCTCAGCCCTTTCGATTTCTGACACATTTACAAGAAAAAGAAAAGGAAGATAATTATTATCCATATTTTACATTGGTCACACGCGGCTATTGTGAAGGTCTGGAAAGAGAAATTTATATGCACGCCGTACCATGTCATTCACTAGAGGATTGCGTGAGCATTGCGCTATCGCATGCTTCCGTCTGGCTCTGAAGACATGTCGCTGCCCTGCACAGCAAAAACTTTTTAAACAGCCAAAAACGCTGTTTAAGCCGGTCCCTCTAACAACATTGTTTAAAATTTTGAACAACCAAGATCTTGGTTGTTCAAAATTTTAAACAATGTTGTTAGAGGGACCGGCTTAAACAGCGTTTTTGGCTGTTTAAAAGTTGTTTAATTTGTTGTTGCTGTGTATGTGGCGCACTGATTTTACCATCGCATTAAAGGGACTTAGTAACATTGTCCAAATCCTCAAAACAAAATTTTAATTATAGTGGTTCCCTCATACCTTGTTGTATTCGTATTAACAATAAAATCATGGGACCGGTTTCGGTTTTTCAAATTTCCCTTTCGTTACAAAGATATGTACGATCGAAATATTCAGATAAGAAAAACTCCCCCGGAGTTTTGAAACCGTGTACAAAGTGAGTGCAGTGAGTTAGTGAATATCACTTTGCATTTTCGCTCATACTTGGCCATGCAATGTCCATTTGACTTGAAATGTTCACACAATACCCTGTGGACATATGAGATAACAACAATATACATTGCATCAACCCTTCATCACTTTTTGCACATGTCAACAAAGTTACTAGATCCCTTTAACTCTAAACTGTGTTGCGTGCCAATGTGAGCTCTCCTTGTTTGTTCGTTTGTTTGTTTGTTTGTCTCTTTTCAAGACCTCGCGTTTGAATTTGTAAGAACGACTGGCAGTCGTTTCTGACATTGAGGCGTGAGGCCTTGTTCAAAGTACATTGTGAGTCGCGCTCAGAAACTCAGAAACAATTTACACAATGGTTCATGATATGCTTGGGAAATCATGCGAATGTATTTTACACCGAGAAAGTGAGCATAGAAAATTGTTAAATGCTAAATTTGAGCTAGATAAAGAGCATGACTGTCAGTTGCCAAAATGTAAATAACACCCAACTAACAACGACGTTTATGATATTACACTATTATGTGTGTGAAGGCTTTATGCATACAGTGAATAATACACAAATAAACACACTAAATATCAGACTTAACATATTTACACGATTTAAACAAAATAGAGAGAATATACATCCAATATTGTACAACAAACGTACGAGTTAAGACCAAGATGGATGGTCTTTCCCCATTATATGTTGTATACATTAAACAAAAAATGAATTTCACTTCGAAGTGAAATGGTGATTACTATCGTCGTATTCTAATTCCAACTTTTAACCGATTTGAAAAATGCACGAAGTACAAATATCATATCACGCCGTGTGGAAGATCAAGCTAATGCACTGCAATATTACACTGGAATACTCCTTCCTTTATTGGGAGTTTCTATTGGTAACTTGTCTCCGTCCAGATTAGATTGAGTATACCTGTACAAAATTACGAACTTGATTGTACACTCTCTGAATTAAAGTTTCGATGGGCATTTGGCACAACTGCATGTTAGAATGTGTTCAGCCATACCATGCAGTGACATACGAGCATATATTATATCTACTGTATATGAGGGTATGTTACCATCTGGGGATTCATACCCCCCTTACCACTGCCCCCCCCCCCCCCCCCCCCCCCCCCACCTCAAGAGGGATTTTTGCCCCTCCCTTGCTGCTGCCACCGCCACCGCCCCCGCGAGAAAGCTAGTTTATGCGTACTGCATAACACTGAGCCAGTGTGTCTTCTGTACCGTGCGCAAGGCGTTATTATTATGGCAACGCGCGTCCGATTTACGAATCCGAACTTATACCTTTAATAAAGAAAACCATAACACAACGTTTCCCCTTTGCTCCCTGTCCGACTAAACCCTGGCTACGCCATTATCATGTAATCAAGCACGTGTCTTTGATTTATTGTAGTAAGTTAGTTATTAAGTGGTAGATACTCAATACTGCGAATTCTCAAGTACCCATCGAAACTCATATTTATAGAAATATCCCAAGCCCAGATTCATATATACATGAGACATGTCAGTAGAGCGCCACGCATTCATGCTACTATACGCCCCCCCCCCCCCCCCCTTTGTATTTGTTTTACCACGATGCTAGTGGAGAGTTACCAATGTAGATGCGAGTCTCTTGTTGCATACAGTTTACATTCATCAAGTATGCACATACAACCCAATGATACTCATTCAGGAGAAATAACATGTTTGGGGTATGTGCTTATGTGACTACGCTGACCCCTTTAACAAAATATATTGCCTCCCCTTTTTACCACACCGCCGTCATGTCTAGTTAACCCTATATAACTACGTCAGTCGAGAATAACGGAACCGCTTTTTGGGACATGCGGTAATGCTCTATGCTGCCCCCATTTTGGAATATGTTGCCCCCCCCCCCCCCCCCCCCCCTTTTAACCACACCCTTGTCTGGTTATACCTTACAAGCACTGCGCCAGTGGAGATTTACTGAGTTACTGAGACTTCTAGCAGTGTCAAGTACCCATCGAAACTTTATACTATAGAAGGGGAAAAGTGCAACGTTAAAGGTACGGAATTTCCTCTGCGCTCTGAGGCACGTATAGATCAACGTTCAGATTTAACTCGTTTGGTACTGGTCCCGAATTTACACTCGGGCTGGGGTATATTGAGAATTGGAGAATGAATATCGTAGCCAAATCAAACTGGTATTGAATGGGTTAAATTGTATATCAAAAGACCAGTTGGCGTTGTATGCGTGTCCTTTTGAACAGGTTATTCTTGTCAACCTACATGCAAGCTTGCCCGAGGTCTGTCTGACCAGGGAAGTGGGAACTTCCACTGCCTTGGCCCAACACTGCAACAACTAATATATGGAAGATGGATCCAATTATTTCATTGTATCAATCCATGGAACAGTATGGAACAGTTTGATATCTATTATAAGCGCTGTCCAATATTTATTACCCCATATCCTAGGATGCATAGCCAACGCGCATCCAATGTGAGCACGATTTCCACTCCCAGAGGACTATTCTCTCCAAACGGCCTATGGGCAATTAGACGATGATATAGCATAGAAGCTTTCAGTTTCTACCGGGTCCCCGTTTATTACACCTGGCTTGAAAGCAGCAATTAATACGAGTCTTGATGGAGGTG